>VUQS01073859.1:7960-23563 GCA_015108495.1 Heterochromis multidens
CTAAGGGTTTGAAAGAAGGCAACTGGACTTCTTTAAGTTGTTTGAAGACGTTTCACCTTCATCCAAAAGGCTTCGTCAGTTCTAAAACCAAATGGTGGAGAGTCACAGGTATTTAAACCCTGGTGGGGGCTGTCTCTTGAGAGGTGGTCATTAACCCGTTATTGATCATGTGAGTCATCACATGTGCCAAGGTGTGAAAAAAGGCGTGGGTCATTATCACCACAGGTTTCGGGTGAAACCACTGTGAGACCTTGCCCCAACCTATCATGTGACATATTGAGGTCACCCTATGTATTAATTATCACTGCCCCAATAATAATAATTGGCACAGTTTATAGAATTTAAAAGATAAATAAAAATGTTAACCTGTAATCTGACAGAAAAAAATGTAGGTTATAGTCATAAATTAAAGTCATATATGGACAATAAGTGGACTTGAAAGAAGTTTAACAGGAACACATTTCTGTGTCTGTGTCTGTCTCTGCAGCAGAGTCCTTGATTGAGTGGAAACATAAATAACAATGAAGTCTAGAATGTTTTTCAGTAACTTGTTAATTCGCTTGTTGGAGATAAAGCTCTGTCTACACAGGAAGTGACTAGCAGTGATGTGGTGACCAGAGACCATGGAAAGTCAATGATGTTCAGTGACCTGAAACAAAGATGGGTGAAATAACTGCTGGCGAAGTAGGCAGGTCCTAAGTTTAACTTTTCTCGTCTTCAAGATTGAAATTACGATGAATGAGAGCGCAGGATACCACTGATTAACATATGACAGGGTAGTAAATACATTAGAGGGTTACCTAGGCAACTGGAGCTTGGAATGCCTGCTAGTGACCAACCATATGCGATGAAGTGATGTGCAACAAGCTAATCGCTTTCTGTGTGGATGGAGCTTAAGACTTGTAACGATTGTTGTTCTTTTCTTAGCATGATATTTCTTTTTTATACTGATGGTATATTTCCTGGTGTAGCTGAATGACAAGGAGGAGGCCCTGGCCCATCAGAGGAAGGTGAGCATCATGTTAGCCCATAGTGCTGAGGAGCTGCAGAAACAGTTGCATCTGGATTCAAATTGCCAACTACAGGACCTACCAGAATCTAGGATCCAACTGAGGCGACCACAAGATCCATCAGGGAACCAGACCCAGTCTCAGAAAACATCTGAGACATCAGAGTCTGAGGTACAAATCTCATCAGAGTGCAAAGTAAAAAACCAGCTAAACTAAGAGCTGCCAGATTCCCAGCTGTAGCCAGGACAACCACCAAGTCTTTCAGAGTTCAGGACAGAAACAGAGGAGGTGTAAAGCTCATCAAAGACTAACATTGAACTACTGTCTAACTACAAGAGCTTCAAGCCAACTGTGAAATCCACAGGTCAGACCAGTTGGAGTCCTGATCTGCCCACATGATCCATGACATTAATGTAGAATATCTGAGGCCTCTAAAGGAAATGGAAGTCTGTGAGGGTTCTGTCCGGGCACTCCAGCTTCATCCTTGTGATGCTAAATCGGCGACCTGTCCTTAGTGAACCCCCCGTCTCTTGTCCTACGATGGCTGGAGTTGCCTCCAGCACCCCTGCAACCTTGAATTGGATAAGCAGTTAAAAAAATTAATTAATTAATTAAAAACTGTATGCCTGACTGCTAGGAAGAATCTGGAAATCAGTCTAGTGCTTTTCCTCTCACACACTCTCGCCGCTACTTTGTCTGCAGCAGCTGTGCTTTTTTTAGCCTGTATTATATGTTTAACCTCTTCATGTTTTTCTAATATTATAGTTTTATCTTCCTTTGTAAAATCAGTTGCTAACACAACACATAACACTACATGAGCTTTTTGTATTTGCAGAGCATGTTAACACAAAGCTAGTGAAGGACCCAGAGTGATGTTAGTGGTCCCTTAAGCAGAGTGTATGTCACCCCAGCCAAGCAGACAGAGCCTGATTTTCAACAGGTCACAAAAGCAGAGATGTGCGGTCAGGGTTGTAGAGTTACAGAGCATTTCTACATGGCTCTACTGTATAGTGTCAATCGTTATGAACTGCTTTTTGGACGGGTTTTCAAGTGTGCTGACGGCTTTGTGTTAATACTTAAACAGTAAAAGAAAGATCTTGCGTGTCCTTGTTAGAACAGGAATTTGTGTCAGTGTCAGTGGGATTGTTGTAGTAATTATGTGAAAATGCATTTTGGGATATATTATGGAATAATGCAAAAGTTTTAAATAGACCAGCCAAGATAGACAACCATATTTACTACAGCTTACAAATACATATTTTTTATCTTAGATTTAAAAGGTACACTTACACACACAGGAAGAAGATCTGAGTGTCCACTATTAATTTCCCAAGTCTTATGAAGAACCTCTTAAATTAATGTAAAGAGCTTGGTTCATTGTTTGTGGAGAAAAAAAAAATCAAGTTTAGTTTTTTTTCTAAAGCAGAGTTTATCCAGTTCATGTCTGCCTGTTAATGTATGAAGTAATTTGTGTTTTAGGGAGAACGATGGGAGAAAGAATGGATGTATGCATGTTTTCACTGACTGATCTTTTCCTAACCCCATCTACACTATATGGACAAAAGTATTGGGTCACACCTCATAATGTTTGAATTCAGGTATTTTCAGTCCCATTGCCACAGATGTATAAAATCAGGCACCTAGTCATGCCTGCTGCCTTTTACATTTCTGAAAGAATGATTCATTCTTTTTTTTTCTTTAAAAAAAAAAATTATTGAGGGAAAGAGAGACAAAACATGGTTTGACATGGTGAAGAATGTTACTCACAACCCAAGCAATTACAATAAAAACTATTAATAGAGCATATTAACATTTTCCCCCTTATTTTGGTATTAATTTAAGAAACAGACCAAAAACAAACAGTAGCACACATACTGTACATACATACATACATAATACATTTAATTAATTAATTAAATAAATAAAAAGAAAAAGTCAATAAATACAGGATCGACAAAAGATGGGAGGGCAGGGAATAGGGTCGCTATCATGGGATTAGGGGTTATAATAAACTAATAAACTAAAATAGGTCAGGAAGGGCTGCCACTTGACCAAGAACTTTTGGGATTTGCCTCAGAGAGAATGGTTGATCTTATCAAGTTTAAGAAAAGACATTACATCACGGAGCCACTGAGTGTGGGAGGGGGCACTGCTGGATTTCCAGAGGAGTAGGTGTCGTCTTGCCAATAATGAGGTGAATGATAAGACCTCCAACTGATTCATAGAGAATCGTTTGTATTCTATTAGATAGCAATGTGGGTAGAATTGTGTCACGATAATGTTCCCAAAACTTGTAAACCAGCAGACAGTGGAGGAACATATGAGAGAGGTTGCAATGTGGAGCTTGACATTTGTCACAGTGGTCAATGACATTGGGAAAAGTTTTTGACAGGCAGTCTTTAGAAAGATGAATCCTGTTGAAGACCTTGAATTGTATAAGAGTTAAGAGCACATATGGAGGCAGTGTGAATTTTTGTGAGAGCTGCCTCCTGCCACTTGTCATTGAAGCTAATTCCCAACTCTCCCTCTCATGCGATTTAACCTTAGATGTTGAGGAATAAACAGTTGAAAGGAGTCTACCGTATATCTCAGAGACAAATGACTTTTGATAGAGATCAGCGCAAAGGAGTTCTTCCCACATCTGATTAGGAGCTATAGCAGGGAACATGGGGAACAGTGATTTTATGCAGTTTCTAATCTGAAAGTAACGAAAGAGATGGAAGGGTGGTAGAGAGAACTTAGAGGATAAAACAGTGAAGTTGCAAACACGCCATCAATGTAAAGGTCCTTAAAGGATTTCAGACCTCTGTCACGCCAGACAGTGAAAGCTGAGTCTAACAGTGATGGGGGGAATAGGTGGTTCCTCTACAAGGGAGCTGAGGAGGATATAGAGGTAAAGTTAAAGTGCCTCCTGAACTGATACCAAATTTTGAGTGTGGAGCTAACCACTTGGTTATCCGTAAAGCCAGAGGGGTTTGTTAGTATGGAGGTGAAAATCACTTGGTTATCCGTAATGCCAGAGGGGTTTGTTAGTGTGGAGGTGAAAATCAGAGCCGATATAGAGGAAGAGATGCAGGACCGCGCTTCTAGTTTGCACCATGGGAGGTCAGGTGAATTGATCCAAAGAGAAATCTTAACTACCAGTAGTACAGTTGAAAGTTTGGTAGGGATAAACCACCTTTGAATTTACAGTGTTGAAGTACTGCTCTACTTATTCTCGGGGACTTGCCGCACCATACGAAGGAAGTAATGCTTTGTTCGAAAGCTTAGAAAAAGCTATTCGGTAGGAACAAGGGGAGGGATTGAAACAGGAAGAGAAATTTAGGGAGGATGTTCATCTTCACAACGTTGATTCTGCCCATTCGTGACAGCGAGAGACTTTCCCATCTTTGGAACTCCAGCTTCATTTTGGAAACTGCAGCCAAATAATTAGAGGAGAAGCGTGAGGGTAGTGTTCTGGTAATGTTAATCCCCAGGTATTTGAAGCCAGAGTGGCTTAACTTGAAAGGGAGATCTGGCTGTTATAATAGCAAGGCCTTGGAGTTGATTGGGAAGCATTCACTTTTGGAGATGTTGACTTTATAACCTGAAAAGGAACTGAATTTCTGCAGAATTAATGGGATTGCCAGGATTGAGTTGTTTGGATCAGAGACATAGAGAAGTAGACCGTCTGCATAAAGAGATAGTTTAAACTCAATGCCAAGAATAAGTAATTCTAAAGTGCTCACTGAATTTGAGCCTAGTACTGTAATGGGATTCCACCGTTGCATCAAGGGAGTTTGTGAAATTTCTTCCCTCCTAAATGTTCTACGATCAGTTGTAAGTGGTATTATTGAAAAGTGGAAGTGTTTAGGAACCACAGCAAGTCAGTCACAGACCGCATAAAGTTACAGATCAGGGTCACCAAGTGCTGTGGCGCATATAATTCTCTGCTGACTCAGTGACTGCAGAGTTCTAAACCTCCTCCAGCATGCACAAAAACTGCATGTCAGGAGTTTCATGGCATGGATTTCCATGGCCGAGCAGCTCTTGTAGGTGTAATATGTAGGCCCATTACTTTTGTCCATATAGTGCACCTCCAAACTGTGCAGCTTCTAAAGCATGCTATTTCTCCTGACTGACTTGCTGACAGACACACAATTACTGCCAAAGCATTAATTAATTAAACAATTTGCCAGCCCTATTTGCTTTTTATTCATTTCTTTTTCATTGTTTGGAATAGTATAAATCAGATAATATACTAGGAAAACTTTTCTTTAACAATAAAAGAGGAATTATACAATGGCTAACATACTGTGACTCAGTTGTTTTACAGTGATGTATTTTTACTACTATTTCAGTCAGTCAGCTAGCTGCTGTGACATTTACATTACAAAACCAGATGCTTTTTAAAGGAATTTTAGAATATGTTACTCTATTTTCATCCCAGACTTACATTCTTGAATGTAAACACAGAGGGTTTACAACAAGGTGCAAACCACTGGTTATATTCAAGAACAGGAAGGCCAGAATTGTGCAGGCTCTCTTCCCAGAATGATTAGAAGAGAAAAGTATGAAGAAGGAAAGGTACAGCTCATGAGTTGAAGCCTACCACTGTAGGGCATATATGGCTGCCAGTGGAACTGGATCCCTGGTGTTTGTTGATGATGTGACTGCTGATAGAACTAGCAGGATGAATTCTGAAGTGTACAGGGCTATACTCTCTGCTTAGATCCAGCTAAAGGCTGAAAAATTGATCGGACAGTGCTTCTTATTGCCATTGGATAATGATCCAAAGGAACCCAAGAATTTCCCAAGGCAAAGAAATTGGATATTCATCAGTGGCCAAGCCAGTCACCTAATCTCAACCCATAACAGCATACCACAAACAAACAACAGCTTACGGCAACTGCAGTAAAAGCCTGGCAGGTCATCTCAAAGGAGGAAGCGCAGCATTTGGTGATGTCCAGGAGTTCTAGACTTCAGGCAGTCATTGAGTGAGACACAGGTTTGTGGAGTATTAAAAAAATAAAAATGTATTAAAAAACACAACTGGAGATATCCCATTTACATAAGTATTCAGATCCTGTATTATGGCATTTGCAACTTATCTCTGGTGATGCTTCATCCAACTGATTTGAATCTACCTTTGTCTAATTGAATTCACTAGACAGCACTGCTGAAGGAAGACACCTGTCCATAGAAGATCTCCCAGTTATAGTTATTGTCACAGTTAAAACCAACTCATGATCTTGAGAGAATTACACTGATTAGGCATAACATTATGATCACTGACAGATAGGGAATAACACTGATCATCTCCTCATCATGGCACCTGTTACTGGGTTGGATATATTAGGGAGCAAGTCAACATTTTGTCCTCAAATTGTGGTAGCTAGGCGACTGTGTCAGAGCATCTCCAAAAGTGCAGCTCTTGTGGAGTGTTCCCGGTCTGCAGTGGTCAGTTTCTATCAAAAGTTCCAAGGAAGGAACAGTGGTGAACCAGTGACTAGGGTCATGGCCGGCCAAGGCTCATTGATGCACATGGGGAACAAAGGCTGGCCCATGTGGTCTGATTCAACAGATGAACTACTGTATCTCAAGATGCTGAAAAATGTAATTCTGGTTCTGATAGAAAAGTGTCAGAACGCAGAGGGCATTGCAGTTTGTTGCATATGGGCCTGCATAACCACAGACTTGTCAGGGTGTCCATGCTAACCCCTGTCCACCGCCAAAAGTGCCAACAATAGGCACATGAGCATCAGAATTGGACCACGGAACAATGGAAGAAGGTGGCCTGGTCTGATGAATCACGTTTTCTTTTACATCACATGGATGGCCGGCTGTGTGTGGGTCGCTTCCCTGGGGAACACCTGGCACCAGGATGTACTATAGGAAAAGGGCAAGCCGGCAGAGGCGGTGTGATGCTTTGGGCGGTGTTCTGCTGGGAAACCTTGGGTCATGCCATCCATGTGAACGGTAATCCCTGATGGCTGTGGTCTCTTTCAGCAGGATAATTTCTCCCTGCCACAAAGAAAAAATGTTTCAGGAAAGGTTTGAGGAGCACAGCAATGAGCTTGAGGTGTTGACTTGGCCTCCAAATTCCCCAGATCTCAATCCAATCGAGCACCTGTGGGATGTGCTAGACAAACAAGTCCGATCCATGAAGGCCCCACCTCGCAAACTTACAGGACTTAAAGGATCTTTTGCTAACATCTTGGTTCCAGATACCACAGCACACCTTCAGGGGTCTAGTGGAGTCCATGCCTTGACGGGTCAGGGCTGTTTTGGTAGGAAAAGTGGGACTGACACAATATTAAGCAGATGGCCATAATGTTATGCCTGATAGGTGTACATTAAAGCACTAAAAACAAACAAGCAAACAAACATACTAAAAATAAAAACTTGATCATGGTTGGCAGATCAGATCAGGATTTGGACTGAAAAGGAGGCGACGGTTACTTCTTACAGACTAAAACAGGTATTTGGATCCCTGGACCTGTGCCTTGTAGGCCTGTTCAGGTGAGGGAGAGGTTTTATGTTTGTAATCTGTATCTGTCATTTAACCTAAAATTGTTGTTTCATTTTCCTACAAATGGCAGCAATTGTTGAATGACAACATGCAGCTCAGTAAGTGACCAGCAGAGGGCAGTGTCTTTATATGAATCTCAGTCCCTGTCCCTGTGCATTCATGACTGTGGTACATGTATATTCAAGCTTTGTGTCATTCAGCTAACATTATTGTATTGTTTTAGTGCTCATGGACCACAGAGTCACACTCTTTGTTAATATTTACTAAAATATCAGATTAGCAACCATAAATTATCAACATTAATTATTTAATGGAATGAACTGTCAATTGTATAACACTTTTCTAGACTTACTAACCACTCAAAGTGAGTTTATTAAAGTTCCCATAAAATGACAAATGGACTATTTAATCCACATTTGATACACTACTACATATTTGATGTATGGAGGATCAAGTCAAACATGTTTGTTCATGGTAGCATGTCATTCTATGCAACATTGGGGTCCGTTATTATGTTTCTCAGACAACAATGTATAAAAGTGGAAATCACAAATCACTTCTTTTTTTTTCCTCATCCACCCTCAGGCTTTTGCCCCAGCTGATCACAGTGCAGAAAACAGCAATGACCATCAAAGACTCACAAAAGTGCCTCAGCCTGGTGCCACATACATTTAGGGATCGGTCCCTACACGAGAATAAGAGCCAACTCTGGCAGATTTTTTTTAAAACCCCAGATATTTATACTCCTCCACCATCTCTCCCCCTGATGGAAAGAGGAGTAAGAGCCCTGGATTTCCCAAACTCCACCATGTTTCTCTGTTTTGCTAATATTGACTTGCATGTACTTCTGCTTACACCAGTACAAATGACTTTGCTGATTTTAACCATTTTTTTTTTTTTGTTAAGTTCACGCCAAAGATTAATTTTCATTGTTCTTTAGTTTTGGAACAGTTTTCAGGGTTAGGGTAAGCAAGGTAAGCAAACTTATCTTCACAAACAGAAGTGGAGCCAAAAAGTAAAGTGATGATAAAACAAGCACTGAAATCTCCAAATTTGTATTAAAAATTACTATTAATTAGAAAATTATTTTAACACAGAAAGAATCCCAAATTAAAAAGTACATGAAAGAGACGTTTAATATGTTGTACCTTTTTTTGACAATTTTTTGGCTTTAGTTTGTGCCACTTGGAGTGGGTATAAAATTGATTTGGGTATGTTTTGTAACCAAACTTAAATGTGGTTTTTGCTGTCTCCTGTACTTAAGAGGTTTTGAGGACTCAAAAATACAGTAAAAATAAGGCAAATTAAAAAACACCAAATTTTGACTTACCACTATGTACTTGGAGGTCCTGTACATCAGAAACGGATCATAGGAAAAATTCAGCATGGCGCATATAGGTTTACACAGTAGATTCTCCCATCTCTGCAAAGATGCCAAATGGCATTTAAAGGACGGACTCAGAGAATTAAGAAAAGGATTTGCTTCTCTAAAAAAGAAAAACTGAAGAAGACCAAGCACCATGTCTGATAAACACCATGTTCATCACATGCTTGACACTGTCCCCAGTGTGCAGCATGATAATAGAAGCGTTGTACGATGGGATGCTTTTCAGTGGCAGGGACAGGGAGACTGGGCAGAATTCAGGGAAGGATAAATGGAGTCAAATACAGAAAGATGTTAAGATAAGCAATCCCCCCCCCCCAAAAAATGAATGCGCACAAATGGGCCATTAAAGGGAGCAGTAGTGGATGATTACAGGGGAAATACAGGATTCACCTCAAGGTGCATCAACCTCAAAAACAGAAGGGGCAAATTAGACTTTGCCAAAAAACAAACAAACAAAAAAGAAACTATCCAAAAACTAACTACTATCAAAAATCTTATAACCTAACTGTATGCTTTAGTTGTTTTCAGATCAATTCAAAGGAATGCACAAGAAAATATGTTATTTGTTAAAAATGTTTTGGCATCACAGCTGTTGCTTCAGCCAATGAAGCCAATAAGACAAATGCCAGTCATCACAGTTCACCAGTCACAATAACAATGACTGGATTCTTTTAATCAGTCTGTGACTAGATAGTTCCTAAAGTGATAGCTAGAAACGTACTGTATCATTTTCACCTCCTGTGTCTGCCCCATTAGCTTTAGATAATGGCAAAGCTTTTCACACTTAGGATGGCCCACGGGCCACCTCAGTGATTTGCATTTTTAGGCCTTGAAGCGCTAAGCATCACTGGTTGCAGGCATTTTGGGAATTGGACTGACAGCAAGCAAATAAACGAGATGAGAATTGAATTGCAATAGGAGCTAATGCTATGGAACAAACACGTTCTAAAATGGCAACTTGTACTCAGTGAAAGTAAAATCAGTCCATTGCAGTATTTAGTGATTATTGTTGTTATTTATTTATTACTCTGAAATGATTGATGGCAAACTGACAAAAAACCCCCCCAGTAATTATGATTGTCTTTACAAGGAAAATTAATCTGGTGATATGCTTCATTTTATCATCCATTTAACTGTCTGGTACATAATAATAAGGCTTTACAGAAAAAACAAAACAAAAACAGAAACAAATGTCTTTCTCTACAGAGTCTAAGGGCATTACATACATATTTACATTCTGAACCTGTCTGTTCCAACCCCACAAAAAGTGGACAGAAAAAGACCTGGTAAACAACATGTGTTTTGTCTTGTTGAAATGAGGATTTGTTTGTTTGTTTGTTTGTTTTGTTTTGTTTTGTTACAAGTTTTGAAACAATTAATTTTCTGATATTTCATTTAGAATAGTGTCTTTGCATACTGTACAATACATTGGCAAATTATGTGGATACTCCAGTTCAATACTATCTTAGGGCCAGCCTTCTTATGTTAGTCTTTCAACATTTCAACAGAGACCTACATATAATGCTCATGTTTTTGTTGACCACAAATATGAATTTCCCTGATCGTAACAAACAAGTGTAGTTTTCAAGCCCTAGAAATAATTTTAAAATCAGTAAACTGTAAAGGCTTGTAATATTCATTGAACTTCTGAATGATTAATGTGTTAGCTGTATTTTAATGTTGCAGCCGGTGGGAAATTACTAATTATAGCTGGTAAATGAAGATTGTGCAGTAAAAAGTATTTCCCTTTTGAAATTAACATTAACAGTTCATTTAAAAGTAACCATTAATTCCTCAGTATTATACAAAGTATACAAAATATCCAACTATGCAGTACAGTAAAAGTGCTGTAAAAGTTACTGACACAGGGTCATATTAGTTTTATGAAATGTGTTTTAGAAAGACATGCTAGTTTGCATTATGCTTTACAGGTGTTGCTATTTTACTGGACCCGTATTTGTAATGTGACTAAAATTTAAACTATATGAGTTTTTACCTACATGTCCACATTTTTAAAGGACTAATTGATTGGAGGTCAAGGCTGCACTTAAATATGTTGAGCATTGTTAATGTCTGTTGATGTTACAGAATTTAACATCCAAGATCTCACATTTTGAAATTAAAGTGGGATACCTGTATTAAAGTGACTTTTGTTGTATATTTGTGAAAAATGAAATGTCCTATAGGTGCATAATGAAAGGCATGCCAAAGACAGACCTAACCCAGCTCTGTGGGTCTCAGACCCTTCCCTCCTCTACAGCTAACAGGAACAAAGAGCAGAGTAGCATGGCAGAGACGCTGGATGCAGTCAGGAGTTTTATGGGCTGCCTACATCCCCAGGGCACTGTATCTGGGGCAGCCTGAGCCTCTAGGACTTTCACGTTTTGCACTTTAGAAAATATTGACACTCTCTTGGCTTTCAAAACTGCGTCATTGATTGGAGCTTAAGCCTCACGGCTGGACTCTGACCAAAGCTGCTTCGTATTATTGGCGTGATTAATTAAAAAGAAAATGTTTTTTAGTATGGCTGGATGCACAGAGTGGGACAGCAGCAATGAGATGGTGGGAAGGGGCATTACACATAGACACATTTGTTCACATATATGCACACATGCTGAATGGCATACTGCAGTGACTGCAGGGTGAGGGGAGGTGTATGAAAAACATTAACCCACAATGCACTGCTGAGTTTTGACAGATTCCTGCTTCAGGGCTCCTGAATTTATGAGCCATTACTCCTTCTGGCCCAGGATCTAGTTGGTGCATTATGTTCCATGTCATCTGTTATTAGTGGTGCAATGACTGACATCCATTGAGAAAGCCAGTACTTTCCGACACTGGCCAGCTGATTGGGCCAGCATGGTGTTCTTGGGCTAGGATGAAGCCACATTGTTGTTTTGTTTCCAGGCCTTCCTCCTTTTCTTGTTCATCCAGTTGCGCTCATGCCTGCAGTAATCAGGACAATATTGCAACCTCCAAAACCTCAAACCAGCTATTGTAGTCCACAATAAGCTCCAGTTGGCCTATTTCCATTTAGGACACAATGAACTTGGGTTACCACCTTATGAAGGGCTTATTTTAGAATGTTCATGTCAAGTATGTCTTGCAAGCTGTGGATTACACTTTTTAAAGACAAATGTTAGAGCTTCTGATTTATATAACTATAACAAATAAGTTGGCATTTACCATGTATTTGGTCTCAAAATTGTCTTACTTTTTTCTGCATATGACATGTACATATGATCTTTGCCTTAACAATTCATGACATCCATACAGTAAAATGGGAGCTTAAATGTGTAAATAAAAGTGCAAATTGTGTACTCAAAGGAACTTAGTCAAATATTTATTTTATGCTGAATTTCAACAACAACTGAGGAACATTATCCTGAATTCAGAAACAATCTTCTCAGAAAGTAATGCTGACTTTCTAGTGTAAAATGCATTGAAATTAGTTTCTGCACCCGACTGTGTTGTAATTGTAACCATAACTACATCACAGGTATCTTGAGTATGTTTGAGTACCCCCCCATTAGCCTAAAGTCTAAATAGCTTTTAAAGGTTATGATGGCATTCAGCCCTGCCTGTTGTTGTTTACGCGCTTCTTAGCGAAGGTCAATGTATTGACCTATCTGGATATGGGGGCAAGCATGACAAAATGCTGACATATAATCTGTGTGGCCTTGATGTTCCATTAAATGATCGATTCAACTGGTTTGAGGGCTGGGGTGGGGGATGAGGGTAACCAGGGACTATGAAAAGGTCAGTAACTGTTAGTTCATTGCTGGAGTGATTAATAAATCAATATGAGCAGCAGAGAGGTCCAGTAAATAAAACAGTTCCACGGTGTCCTGACTTCTCTTCAAAGAGATGAATGAAACAAGGGTGTGTATGCAGCAGAAGCTGCAGCTATGTGTTAGGACAGGACCACCAAAACACTCACTCTTTCTCACCCTGTGGACTTCTCTTACCCTGTCTCCTCTGAAACCTACTATACTGCTACTATAGAAACAGACAAATACTATACTGTCTAAGATGTGTGTTATTTTAGACAGTTATCCATATATGTTCTGGTTACGTTCATCTCTTTAGAATGCTGAAAAGAAGTGTTCTGAGCATTCTCAGATATATAGTATGTGAGAGTGTGATGTGCCAGTAGTAATATATATATATATATATATATATATATATATTTATTTTTTATTTTTTGTAAAATAATCTCTTCTTTTACATTATAATTTTTTTTCAGGTGATTTTTGTGATGCAATTATCCTTAGTAAAGCACATAAACAATTTGAAAATGGCCAAATCTCTCCTGACAGGCAGATAAGCTGACCCTATGGTTATTTTATCAAGATTTTGTCAAAATTAAGTAACACTGGTTTATGACAGCAGCCCTTAGAATGTGTACTTCCAGAAAAAACTGAATAAAGTCAGATATTACTTAGGGACATTGAACTGACTGAATCACTATAATAAATAACTTTAAGTCTGAAACAATCTTGCTGATCCATACACGTTTGACATAAACACTTTTAAACTATTGCTTCAAAGTAAAAATTAAATCAGAAAGTGGATATATATTTTTATTTGATTGTTGGAGGTTTCGCTCTAATATTGTAAGGTCTTTACAATATAAAGTGCCTTAACAATTTGTGAAATTGCACTATAAATAAAAAAAACTGAATTTAGAATTAAACTGAATAACAACAGACCTCTTGTGACTATTTTACAAGGCCTCTAATGTGCAGTGATGGCAATTGATATTCAGGTAGGGGTATGGATATGTATATGTATGTATAGGATATGTATAGACCTGCACCCAGGATTGTAGTATTATCTGTCCACATATATGCTGATGTAATGTGTGTGTGTGTACTCCAAGGAGGACCACAGGTTTATTGGGACTAGATACCAATAAGCAGTCATTCATTGACTTTTTTGGTTTGATGCAGTGTGTATGATTTTTTCCCTAACCCTACAGTATCAGTAATGTGTGGAATGTGCTTCTCTATCACTGAAACTCCCAACACTTGGTAGCCTAGAAACATAAGTTGTCTGAACCTATTCCCTAACTCAGCTTAAACTGGTCTCTGTGATGTGTAACTGACATCAAAAAGAAGCTCGTGCAGGCCACAAATGATCCAGCTGCTTTTTGTTTTAAGTGCAGTCTTTGACTTTTATTATACAGAATAAGAAATGAAAAAATATACACAAAATATATTTAATCAAACAACACCACAACAACAAAGCAAAAAAACATCAGTAAAAGTTAATATTTAAAAAGCAGTCATGATTAAAATTAAAACTCCACATATAAACCTAAGTGTAAAAAAACCAAAAAACAAATCTAGATTTGTTATGAACATCTCGATGACATTATTTAATAGAGCTGAGCTAGTAAATCTACACACACACACACACACACACACACACACACACACACACACACACACAAAGAGTTCCCACTATGCATACACATACCTGTGTCTCTTATTAGGGACACAGATGCTCCATTGGTTATTCACTTAATGGAGTTTGTTTTGAGTTGTTTTGTGATTGGGCAGTACCGAGCTTGGCATATCCTGCTGTTGATGCCTTCAGGCAAGCTCAAGCAAGAAAACTAATAAACAGTAATTAGAGAAACCAAGTGCCTCATGCATACACAGGGAAGCTGCAATTTGTGATCATGCTGTTTGTTCATCAGCAAATTGCTCACCTTTACAGGGAATGCTGCACTAACACCTTCAAGCAAGAGGGGGCAGTAGCACCCCATGCCTTGGAGGGGCTTGTGTCCCTGCACTCTTAGGTGAGGGAACAGAGATGTTTGCCACATGTTTATCGTCTAATGTACTGGAGTATGTTTGAGTGGATTTCAAACATTTCCCTTGGAGGCATCTCTCTTTTGAATTTTCTCCATGCAGGAAAAAGATGAAATGATTCCTCCCTACAGCAGCTTCTGGGGTAATGAAGAGGAACTGAACACACACACACACACACACACACACACACACCTTTATATTTATCAACTAGTTTTTGTGTATTTTCAGTTATGAGACAGGGGAAGTAATTTCACTTATTTACATTTATTTATTTTTTTTAGGTTTTAGAGTATGTGCTTGTTTCTTTTTGATTTTTCTCAGCACCCCTTTATTTATTTCATATAACTGTTTCACAGCTATAAAAAATAACTGCTTTATATATACACTACCGGTCAAAAGTTTTAGAACACCCCAATTTTTTCCAGTTTTTTATTGAAAATTATGCAGTTTAATGTCTCATTGCACTCTGAAATAAAAGCATAGTACAAATAAGCAATTGGAGTTAAAAAAGAAATCATGGAATCAATTTATAGACCAAAATGTATTCGAAACTTTTGACTCATCAAAGTAGCCACCTTTGGCAGATATAACAGCTGAACACACTCGTGACATTCTTTCTACAATAGAAATCAAATATTCTTCAGAAAGTTCTTCCCATATCTGTTGCAGAAGTTCCCATAAATGTGTGGCACTTGTAGGTTGCTTTGCTTTCACTCTTCTGTCCAGTTCATCCCAAACCAGCTCGATGGGGTTTAAGCCTGGAGACTGTGCTGGCCAGTCCATGTTTTCAAGCTTACCATCTTGTTCTTTTTTCCTGAGGTAGTTCTGGCATAGCTTGGACTTATGTTTTGGGTCATTTTCTTGCTGTAGAATGAA
>VUQS01073860.1:0-10268 GCA_015108495.1 Heterochromis multidens
CCATTTTTCTTCAAGTGCCTCCTTATTGTGCATCTTGAAACAGCCACACCACTTTTTTTCAGAGTCCTGTATGTCAGCTGAAGTTATTTGTGGGTTTTTCTTTGCATCCTGAACAATTTTTCTGGCAGTTGTGGCTGAAATGTTTGTTGGCCTACCTGACCGTGGCTTGGTTTCAACACAATCCCTCATTTTCCACTTCTTAATTAGAGTTTGGACACTGCTGACTGGCATTCTCAATTCCCTGGATATCTTTTTATATCCTTTTCCTGTTTTATAAAGTTCAACTATCTTCTCCTGCAGATCCTTTGATAATTCTTTTGCTTTCCCCATGGCTCAGAATCCAACAACATCAGTGCAGCACTGAATGAAACATGCAGCGGTCTGTCAGGAGCCCAGAAACTCACTGATTTTTTTTATACACACACACTAATTACAAGCAAACACATCACAGGTGAGGATGGTTACCTTTAGTAGTCATTTAAACCTGTGTGTCAGCTTGTGTGTGTGTTATCATGCCAAAACTTCCAGGGTATGTAAACTTTTGATCAGGGTCATTTAGATAGTTTCTGTTGTCATTATGATTTAAAAGGACAAACACAATAGTTTGATAATAAATGGCTTCACCCAACCACTAACCATGAGTGAAAGAAAAGTTTTTGTATTATCATTCATATTCTCTGAAAAATTGCCAAAAAAATAACAAATTCTGCCAGGGTATTTAAACTTATGAACACAACTGTGTGTGTGTTTATTTTCATTTATTTATTTATTTTCTGCTTTAAAGTTGGGCAGGGGTCTATGGGGTCTGACTCAGTGCTGGAGCCAGCCTCAAGTGGACATGCAGGAACTGCAGTTTTTAGCACTCACATGTTGGGTTCATTTTTTACTCATGGAGGGTTCCACTTGGTTTCAATGAGAATATATTATAAAGAAAAACAAAATGAAAAGTGTGAAACACGATTCAGGGAATTTTATTTTCTAAAAAAATACAATTTGCTCTTGTTTAGCGACATTATTCCAGGAAACAGGTTTAATATGTAAGTACTATATACTGTATCTAAGCATGCATATGTATTATACACTTGTGCGTGGGATAATGATACTAGATGCACATTTGGATGTAATTTTACAGCTGCAAATATGATTTTGTTGTTTTACTTTAATTTTTCTTAACATACACAATAAGAAAAAAAAATCTTTTGATTAACCAGTTCTATATCACAGCTACAGCTATAGCTGTCAGTTTTGATTATTTGAACTTTTCTTTTCTATCTATCTTTTCTATATTTTCTATATTATATCAGTAACTTCTGTTGCTACAGGGAAAAAGCCAATTACAGAATGGAATGGCTGCGGAAAAGAAAAAAAAATGCTGTTTCAGTGGGTGAAAATATAATAAAAAAACCCCTTAGTTATTAATTTCAAAATGTCTAAGTCATTGTCGTGTCATTTTTTGTCTTACATTTAAAGAGATTTAAGATGAGATGATTTTTTTCCCCATAAACTGATTTTGTGGATGTTAATTAACAACCTTTGTAAACCTGAAAAATTAATCTGCATTCTGTGCATGTGCAGAAAAGACTTACACAAAAACAGTGAGGGGGAAAAAGTCACAGAGATTCAAATGTAACACAGTTTTCTGCTTTGTATCAGTGACACCCACACTCTACTGTATGTGGAGCTCAAGTTATAGGTACACGTTATGACCCAATCTGTACACCTGAATCTGGTTAAACAGTAGCACAAACCAGAATCAAACTGTGCAATCAGAGGGCAGATGGTTCTGTTTCATTCATCTCTGCTGCAAGTCCTGAAAGGTAGATGTTAGATTTTCTAGATGGATAACCATACAGGTTCAGTTGGGTTTAATCAGATTCAGTGACACTTTAGAAAACACTCTAATTAAAATTCATACTTGTAACTTCAGCTGCACAGTGTGGGAACTCTGAGAGCTTAGTTTTACAGTTTTCTTCTTTGTATATGTACACAGATTTTCACCTGAGGTCAACGCTTAGAATTTATTCACAGATTTTATTTACAGTCTCATTTTTTTTTATAGATGAATGTTTTCTATAAACTCTGATCTATACGACACATGCACAAACTGCAGCCTCTTATGCACATACTGTATATTTGACAGGTTTGCAAAAGTTTACTTACAACCAAAATCATCAGAATTAGTTGTAAGCATCACTTTAATATTTAGTCCATTTTGATTTGTTTTCTTCACACTGTTATTCTGCATCACCAAGCCTCAGAAGACTACAGAAACTGAGCCAACACATATGTTAATGTTTTGATGCAGACAACCAGGCGAGAAAACCACAATAGGCACAGTGACCGATAAGTCATGTCCATCTGAATCATGCAGTGATCGGCACATTATGAGTCCTTTTTAGATGCTTTCAAACTTTGAAAAGAATGGGAAACTAAATGTTGTTTATTTCTGTAATCCCAACAACTGAGGCAATTTTGATATTTTATTGTGCCCGTCCCCCTACACATGGTAGTTAACAAATGCCCTCTCTATGCTGCAGTGTTAATGAGTTTTCCTGGACTGTGTGTCTGTTTCTATCTTTAGACCCACAACTTAGAGGCCAGAGTCTGTATTCTGTGCTGTAAGGTTAGATCACATATCTCAGCTGTGATGAGATTAATCCAAAGCACAGAAAGAGATCTTTAAGACTTGATGTAGGATTAAAACGGTGATTATTTTGTAAGTTAGATTGCAATTATGGTGTTGCAATTAGCAATCTAACTATCACAGATAAGACAAAGTGCTTGAAGCAGGATGTTTTGAAATTTGCCAGCTTAAATGTCAACAGGCAGGAGCACATTGCATTTGTTATGTGGTTGTTTGCATTTCATTCTGTTTTTAATGTACTAAATTTAAAAGCAAAGCAAATAAATGGAGATGATATTGTTTTCACAAAGCATAATGTCTTTACACCTTGAGTCCTAAGTGGCACAAAAAGTTCTTGGTTGAGATTTTCTTCTAAAGAACTTTTACTAATATTCTGAAAGGAACTTTTACCAAGGGAAAAAAAACCCCTCAAGATGACAGAAAGGGGAACGTATTGCTACTGTTCACATCGCATTACTTCAAGGTCACCAGTCTGAATAGAAGGTGGAGAAAGAAGGATGCAGATCATGCTCAAAAGTAACAACTACAGTTTCCCCTAAACTTCAATGTGTGAATGATCCTTTATTCAAAATGTTACTAAAATGAAAATATAGGAAAGTATTCAGGAAAATGTACTAGGTTGGTTGGTATGGCTAAACAACTTGCACAGCGGCACAATTACACACACCTCAGAACTGCTCTTTCCTGGCATATTTACTTACATTCCTGTGTTGACAGGTCCTGGAGGACAAATTCACAGTGCACAATCCTGTGAATGTCAGAACAAGTAAACCCCCAAAAACAACATTCTCCTGATCTGATGTGCCACCTCTGTGCTTGGAAACTATGGATTCTTCATCTGCAAACTGCAGTTTGGTTACTGGCTTGTTGGAGATCCAGTTTCCTTCAACTATGATGATGCTGTCACAAGTCAGGTCAGTTCAAAACAGAAGTTGAAAAGTTGCTCTCTGCATTTGAGGCCTGTAGTTAAAATTGCAGATGCACAGTACAAGTGGTCATAACAGGACTTCTGGGAAGTAATCTCAAAGTAGCAGGCACTGAGAGGGTCTGAAGGTGCAGGAGAAGATGATATTTAAGGCCAAATTCAAAAGTTTTTTTATGGCCCTCTGAACTTTTTAATAACAACTTGCACATTTAAGATCATTTAAGATTTTTTTTTTTGTATCTCGCCTTTTACATGGTTCATTGCGTATAGTACACATGGTCCCCAAAGTGCCAAATCCATGAGATCTACAGCAGCTTTCACCATGTAAGAGATTAATGACATTTATGCCATGTTTTAAAATACATGAAGACAGAATAAACACATCATATTAAAATCAGCCATATTAAACATTTACGGCTGGAATAATTGCTCTGCTGCTGCTGCTGCTGCATAACTCAGTGTTTTCAACCCCTGGCAAAAGTTCAACTGACACATATTTACATAGACTTTACAACTACAACTATTATGAGTGGCACGTCCAAAATTTGGTCAGGGACCGTCACAAATGTGCAGATTCTGAAAGGAAATCCTTTGTGTCTAAATTAAGTGTCTGCTGTGTTGTGGGCACTCTGCCTTGTTTGCTGGGAGTCAAGAGTCATGGCCAACCCCATCCAAGCAACTTGAGTGCAGGGATGCATTTTTAGTTTGTTGCCAGCTGGTCATATAAGCTAGCCAGACCTCACTCATGAGACCTGTCAGTCTTAAGGGGCTAGTTCAAGAATCAAAAGCTAGGAGTCTGGCTAGGAGTCCTGAAATCCTCAGCTGGGAGTCCAGCTGTGTGTCACAGCAGGAAGGGTAAAAGTTTGAGGATAAGAAGAGAGGAC
Organism: Heterochromis multidens; assembly: GCA_015108495.1. Classification (NCBI taxonomy): domain Eukaryota; kingdom Metazoa; phylum Chordata; class Actinopteri; order Cichliformes; family Cichlidae; genus Heterochromis; species Heterochromis multidens. The sequence goes on from VUQS01073860.1 coordinate 4,454, forward strand.
TAATCCTGTGAACAGTTCTACAGTAAACCTAGATGGCTACAGTTAGAAATAGGAGAAGAAAAGGAAAGCACACCAAAACTGCCATAATATTGTACACTGGTGTCCGTTACCTGTCAGGTGTCTGTTCCCTGTGCCATGTCAAATTGTGCTAAGAAAACTGGAACTTATTGTTAGTCATTCATTCAGACATTAGACATTCTCAAGGATCAGAACTTTTGAGCTTCAAATTTCACTTTAACAAGTGTTTGATGAGCGTTAAATCATGTGGAGTGCTCAAAACCATGACCCTTAATTTTCTCTTTCATAGCTGTAGTCTAACATATTGGTTGCATATGCTTATGCTTGAGCACAGCCTTGGCTTTGCCTTTATGTTTGATTCTATGACAGGGTGCTTGAATGAAAGCATCAAGCAGAAGCTGTTTGTTGATGAAATGAAAGGAAGCCAAAGATAAAGAAACTGCTGCAACAATACATTGTGTGTGACAGTTTCTGTACAGGTCCTCAGTGATAATGGCTGTGATACTAACTTGTTGAATGTGTAAATGATCTATCACATGTGACACAAATAGCCTTGTTACTTTCAAAAGATGGTGAGGAAGTCTTTGTGCTGCATGGTCTAAATAATGATTTCTTCTTACCATAGTTAGGGCCAACGATGACTAAAATTTACCTGTACATGCACACAAGTAAGCAGCCTATTGGTGGAAATCAGGTCAATGACACTGGAGAATATTTCTTTGTAATGTAGATGTATGTATATAGCACATAATATGCTTAAAATAAAATATTCCCCTTTCATACATGTGTTCATTACCTCTAGGCTGGACCTGTTTAAAGGGAGTTTTTCCTTCCTATCATTGCCAAGTGCTTGCTCATAGGGGGTCGTCTGATTGTTGGGGTTTTCTTTATATTATTGTAGGGTCTTTACCTTACAATATAAAGCACCTTGAGGCGACTTTTGTTGTGATTTGGCGCTATATAAATAAAATTGAATTGAAAAATTAAATCCAGCAGAACCAGGCTCAGACAGTGGCAGCCATCCACTGTGACTGCTTGGGGGTGAGGGGAAAAAGAAGAGAGCAGAGAGAGACAGGACATAAGGCAAACTATAGGAGAGAGAGCCAGAGTTTTACAATTGCTAATGATTAAATATAGTAGATGTGTATAAACACACAGGAAGTGAAAAGAGATAAGTGAAGAAGAAACCCTGCATCATAGGAAGCTCCCCAGCAGACTAAGCCTATTGCAGCATAACTAAGAGATGGCTCAAGGTCACCTGATCCACCACTAAATATATGCTTTATCAAAAAGGAAAGTTTTAAGCCTAATCTTAAAAGTAGAGAGGGACATATTTTTGGAAAGGCACACACTTGTCTATATAAGGTCTCAAAGTTGACAGTGCATGTCAGAGCACAAACCAAGTCCTGAAGTCCAAGGAATTGTCTGTAGACATCCTAGACAGGATTGTATCAAGGCACAGATCTGGCGAGAAGTACAGAAAAAATTTCTGCAGCATTGAAGGTCCCAATGAGCACAGTGGCCTCCATCATCCAAAAATGGAAGAAGTTTGGAACCATCAGGACTCTTCCAAGAGCTGGCCACCCGGCCAATCTGAGCAATTGGAGTAGAAGGGCCTTAATCAGGGAGGTGACCGAGAACCCAATGGTTAATCTGACAGAGCTCCAGTGTTGCTCTGTGGAGAGAGGAGAACCTTCCAGAAGGACAACCATTTCTGCGGTACTCCACCACTCAGGCATGTATGGTAGAGTGGCCAGGCATCCTTGATGATAACCTGCTCCAGAGCACTCTGGACCGTGGACTGGGGTGAAGCTTCATCTTCTAACAGGACACTGACCCTAAGTACACAGTCAAGATAACAAAGGAGTGGCTTCAGGACCACTCTGTGATTGTTCTCGAGTGGCCCAGCCAGAGCCTAGAGATCTGAAAATGGGAAAGGTTCTGCAAAGAAGAATGGGAGAAACTGCCCAAAAATACATGCGCCAAGCTTGTAGCGTCATACTCAAAAAGACTTGAGGCTTTAATTGCTGCCAAAGGTGCTTCAACAAAGTACTGAGCAAAAGCTGTGAATACTTATGTACATGTTATATTTTTGTTTTTTATTTTTAACAAATTTGCAAGAATTTGAAGAAAACTTTTTTCATTTTGTCATTATGGGGTATTGTGTGTAAAAATTTGAGGTGAAAAATTAATTGAATCCATCTTGGAATAAGGCTGTAACACGACAAAATGTGGAAAAAGAGAAGCACTGTGAATACTTTCTGGATGCACTATACCTCACTCCCTTCGAAGCCAATTAGCCAATCGTTTTACCACAAGTAGGGCTTTGAAGGGTGCAGGTATGAAATTATATTCATGTCAAAAGTCATGAGTGAGAAGAAATAATCACAAGCAAATTATCTTATATCACGGGCATAGGTATTCATTAACACTTGTGCAATTAAATTCCTAGCATGTAAATTTAACAACACATGTATGTAGAGCTCAGCAGCCACACGCACAAAGAAGCCATCGCACATGCAAGTGTCTGCTTTGCGAGCACTGCAGCAGATTCATGCTCTTGCAGGTAACTCTGCTCTTGAAGCTGAATTCTGCTGACTTGAATCAACTGACTTTTGACAGTTTGGAGGGCAGAGCCCAAAAAAAGAGGGGTCCTAATGTGATTGGTCACTTTCAAAGCAGTGACACCACAGCCACAGGATCTAGCAATTATAACTTTGGCAAAAATAGAGACATATAAACATGCCAAAAACAAGTTGCTCAGTCTGCAGCAAACACATGTAACTGCACATGCCATGACTGGATGGGAGTCCTTCAAAACATGCCTTAAAATTCTTTGGTTTTTAAGATTTTTTCAGTATCAAAGTAAAACCAGTGACAAATCAGTATATCCACCAGTGCACAGTAGAAATAACAGCTATAGTTAAACTGGCGAACTTCACTTTGCACAGATCAACAGTTTCATAGGGATTTTCGATTTAGTCATAAAATAATACACTATACAAAGGCAAATATTTTACTTTAAACTCCATTTGAAGCTTTAATTCTATTTAGCAGAATTAGATTAATATAAAATATAAATTATGGTGTAATTTAGCTACAGTGAATTAGCACCATCTGTGGCGTACACTTTAATGACTCAACAATTATATAGAGTTTTAAGTACTTTTATTTCAGTAAAAGTTTATTTTTAGAGAACGTACATATACTGTAGTATTACTACTAAATATAGGATTTAGGAGAAGTACCTATCAGAAACAGCTCTTTAAGATTGTTTTTGCTAGTCTCTTTATGAACACTATTAAGATTTGTAAATACACAAATATATCAACATTTTAATTTTTTAAAGAAAATTGTACAAGAAATATTTTAGCAGTGATAACAGACAATAGATAGGTATTGATGTATGGTGTTTCCTTTTAGTCTGCAGGTCTAGGGCAGGAGACCAGAGTGATGGATCTACAACAGACATAACTAACTAAAAACTTTATCGGACACTAGTTCAGATCAGACAAGTGAGCTACTTACCGTTGTCACGTTGTGTTGTAGAAGACAGCATGTCACACCCTATTCTCCTATCTATTCCACAGACTTCCTGTTCATAGAGCCTATAGTATTATCTGGATGAACTATTATAGTGGAGCCTAAACCCACAGTGAGTGATGCTCTGCAACCAGATGTGTACTGCTATGTTTCACTGAGTGACCATATAGCAGCAACATAAATATATTTCTTCAAATTTTGGAAAATTAAGTTTACTCAGTTGACTACAAAAACTATTTTCCTTTTTCTTAGGAATGATGTCTGCTCCTTGCTATAATGATTTTTTTTAATCATAAAAGGTATGTGATAGGTATGTGAAACAGACTAATGGGACAGGAGAACGGCTCCGCCCTCCAAACTGTCAAAAGTCAGTTGATTTGAGTGAGCAGAATTCAGCTTCAAGGGCAGAGTTACAGGTACCTGTGAGAGCATGAATCCGTTACGGTGCTCGCAAAGTAGATACTTGCGTAAGTGATGGTTTCTTTGTGTGCGTGGCTGCTGAGTTCAACGCACACAGGTTATTGAATTTACGTACGAGGAATTCAAGTGCATGAGTGGCAATGAATACCTATGGCCATGAAATGAAATTATTTGCTCATGATTGTGTTTTGTCACGTGTGATTTTTGACATAAATATAATTCCATATATACATGTACCCTGTTTTCCACCATGCTAAGAGCCAGAAAAGGCTGTATATGGAAAACTCTTGTTAATATCTCAGCACACACACAATACTCATCTAAGGTGGATACTCAAACCTTAATATACCTTAATATTGTGCTCAAAACACCCATGTGTTTGAGATAAATGCAATATTTTTAAAATATATGTGTCACGGTCCCCTGGTCCTCCTGTCCTGGCTTGCCCTTTTTCTATCTTTTCCTCTCTCTGACTCTGACTCTCCCTCCCAGTTTTTTTCAGTATGTTTTTGTTTGCTAGTGGCTTGTTCAAGAAGGCGGCACCTTCCCTGTGCCTCTCCACCCACTTGATGAGGCACACCTGGCAGTTGTTGGTTGATTAACTCAGCTGTGGTTCATGCTGTCATTTATGGCTGCCTTCTTAAGGCTCAAGCTTTTCCTCAATTGCCACCAGATCATTGTGTCAGCAGTGGCAATGTCTCCAGTTCAGTAACCTTGCTCTCAGTTTCATGTTTGCGCATTCCTTGATTAATTCTCTGTGTCTCTGTGCAAACTGGTTACCATAAAGGACGCCTTCCAAGCCTGTATCAGATGCCATGTGTGTGAGGTTCCCTGTGACCCTGCCTGCTAGCCTCCATTCAATCAGTTCACCTGTTTTCTTTGGCGATTCTGACCTTGTTTAGTAAACTGTTAACTCTGATACTCTGATCCATCTGTGTCCTGCAAGTGAGTCCTGGCAAACCTGGTGTCGTAATAATGAGGCATTTATGTGAAAATATATATATATCCTGGATGGCATAGTGGAAACACTACCTGACTTCGGAGCATCCAGTAAGGGCCCCCGGGCTACCCAAAGCCTACCTCGGTACATGAGCGAGAGACATATAATTGAAGCCATACCGGCTCGGACGTCGCCCGGATTAACAAGGTCCGCGTCAGTTGTTGAGGAACCAGGACATACTGATGAGAAGTGGGCTACTGGAACACGAAGGCATAAGTGGATAAGGGATGAGAATACAGGCCTGTTGGAATGCTACTACACAAGTAACCCCAGTAACAGGGGCTACATGAAGAGGATGTGGGACCTATGGATTCTTCGATACCCAACATCTATGCAACACCGAAACAACTAGTGGCTCAGTGTTCCAACATATGGAAGAAGCAACTGCTATCACGACTAGAGATGGATGAGGTACAACACAGATGCTACAGCAAGGGGGAGCCAAGGGGGAGCCAGGACGACTGGTACATTGAATACCAAAGCAGCTGACCTGAAAGAGAAGATCATGGCTAAGCTGGAAACCTGGAGCCCCCGACACCGATGAACAAGACTACGTGAAGTACCCTCTGAAAGTCTACTAGAAGATGTGAATGCAGCATTACGGACAATCCCTACTGCGACTATCACTGAAACCAATCAGCTGATGTATACCACGGCAACAGTGATCCTCGAGATGCTTGGCTATAAGAACAGCCACAAGGAGCAGTACCCTCCATGGAGAAGGAGACTAGAGGCCAAGATCAAGGCAGCACGGAGGGAAGTTAGCCAACTATCGGAGCTGCAGAAGGGCGTGATGAAGAAAGATATCCAAGAAAGGGTCTCAAGTATGAAGAG
>VUQS01073863.1:2891-20276 GCA_015108495.1 Heterochromis multidens
CATTTCACATCTGCCTTTCTTTCAAGGTGACTCAAAAATGGGTTATATCTTTAAAGAAAGTATTGTTAAGAGAAAAAGAATGAGCTGCCCTGTTAGTTAGACATATACTGTAGTATAATATTATATAATAAGCTCGTTATTTATTTCCAGTTATTTACAAATCAATACCTATTATCCATTACCTACATAATGTTTGTGTAATTAAACATCTGTTATGCTACCCTTATCTGATTTTTACTGCAGTACAAACTTATGTTTAAAAAGAACAAAGAAAACAAAATGAATATATACAAAATACAATACTATTCCCTTAAAAGTAAGTACTGCCCAGAGAGTGAGCTGCCTTGGCGGAGGTTTGCGCACTCGGAGTGCTTCTTGTGTAAAGCTGTGACTTTATTGTGGCATCCAAAATTGTGTATCTAAAACCTTATGGCCTGGAATGTACATAATCTTAGACCAAACATTTCTACGTGACTGTTATTGTTGATTTATTGCAAAACCCAAATTCACAGCTCCATTCAAATGTACTATACACATTTAAGTCCCACCCCAGTTTTGTAAGTGTAACATGACAAAACAACAGTACCTGAGGTGATAGATACAGACGTATCTATCAATAAATGACTTAATTAACATCAAGAGTATTTGTAGAGATTTTGGCTTCTGTAAACAACAAAAGCTATGATTAACTAGCATTGCCCATGATAATCATGAAGCAAAATATGCATACCTGCTAAGTCACGTTTGCATTATAGATTGGCAACATGCATCATGTGTACTGGATCTAGTATTTCCTGTTATAGTGAGACAAATAAAACCTAAAGATGAATCATAATCTGACTTAAAAATAGTTGTGAGCCTTCATCCCAAAATTTCTCTTTTCTTTTTATACAAAGCAGCATAGTTGATACTTTATAATAATGTTATTTGCGCTTTACTTATCTAAACAGTATTTGTGGGTAATGAAGTCCAAAGATTTTAGACCGTTTTAAACTTAAAAGTGAAGTGAGCAGTGAGTTACCAGTCTGGGCACTTTGGGGCTACATTGCCTTGTGTAGTGTTTTTACTGTTATAAAATACACACACACACACACACACACACACACACATAGTAAATGCTATATTTACAACATAGCTACTTACTTGGATCAAGCTTCAGGGCCTGTCTTGCTGGATACCAGTGAGGATCTGAGCAGCTCAAACGCACACGTATGCACACACAAACACAATCACAGTGTTGGACAAAGCCGGTACTGCACACACAGTTTTTGGCCTCAGGCCCAAAAATAATTGATCACAATGGAATAACGTTGAGCTCTGCTACTCTGATGGATGCTGATGGCCTTGGGCTTGGCAAACATTTGGTAACATTTCTGACCAGACACATGCTGATGACAGAAGCACTGCAGGCTTCAGAGAAGTAAATAAGAAATTGTTTTTAGAAGGACATCTCTCTGGGGAAGAGATTTAATAGGAGGAAATGTAGGATATTTTACTCAATATCAGAGATGGTGTATTAATCATTTTTTATCCAATAACCACAAGTTGAAGTTTTTGTTTACAGTAAATATGCAGTGAAAGATAATAAAGAAGTAAGTGCATTGATCTTCCAGTTTTATTGAACAAGAGTATTATTCAAGTCTTTTTCAATTTATTGTCAGGGTACAATGTAACATCGAGGCTAACAGAATTACAGCAATATGTGTTATAACAAATCTAAACTGGCCAATTTGTGCATTACATTATTAATTATAGGCACTCACATGATTTGTGAAAAAGGCTCTTTATGTCTCCTACTGTCGAGTGGGGCTCCACCTTAATGGAATAGAAAGTTTACAGTCATTATAAACTCAGCTTTATGTCAAACTCATACACCAAAAACAAGGCACTGCATCTCAAGGGGATTGAAAGTCCTGTGCATATCCTTTTTTTCATAGATTATAAATTTAAAACTCAGCCTGGGGGCCTCCAAATCGTGTTAATATGTCAGCATACCTTATCTAAAAAACAAAGCTGCTCCCTTGTCTTGGCATCGAGAACCACCACCTGAAGAAAGAACATGACAAACCACCTTTATAATGCATAAGACCCACAGAGTAAAACCCAAATTTAAGATTTCTTCTCAGCTTTGTTGATTATTGTAATAAAAAATGACTACAGTAGCCAAGTAACACAAGATAGATTAAACTATATGTTACCTTCTCTAAATATGTCTATATTTACTGATTTCCTGCTTTCTTGCAAACATAAGGTAGATATTGTTGAAAATGTATTCATCACTGTAAAAACACATTTTGAATAAAATAGAAACACCTGAAATAAAATGTAGGCATATCTGCACAAAAAATATCTAGTGCAAAGGGTGTCCAGTTGTCCTTAGTAATGTGTTTTCTTGTACACATTTGTTTTCATCTTAATTAGACCATGTCAGTGATGATGTATAGCATATGGAAGGAGGGTTGGTGGGTGGGCCCACAATTTGCCCTGAAAGCACTCCATACTGTGCTGCTCAGCAGAGCTGTCCTAGCTAAATAGGTTCCTTTACTGGACAGTGTAATAACCCACTAATGGATATCTAAAGATTTGCTGAGTGCACAGTCACAAAAGAGGGAATGAGAATGAGCAAACGCTCACCACAAATGCCATCTGCTCTTTGCATATGGTAAAAGAAGTTTTATAGGTCATTTAATGCAAACAGAGCAACACAATCTGCCAATACAGTGAAGGTTTAAATAAAAAGTTTAGCTACAAACTTCACTGTTCCACATATAAAATTTGAGTATTTTCATCCTTTCACTCTGCACTGTGTGTTGATGCTTGCAGGATCTGAACTCAGATCATGCTCATGTCTCAGTAAAGGGCATCATGGGAGCTGGGATTGTTTTGCTTTCCATCTGCCAGCTTTCCCAGTTGCAATCTCGTGGCACAAGTTGATGTATTTGCATGCTAGTAAAGAGCATCAAGGTGTCATTAGGCTGCATGCTATGAAACACTGTGCACTCAGATGTGCTATGCCTTTGGAAACATGATCATTAGGATTTCCTGTCCTCTGTAGGGACACAGGGCTCTGTTGACAGCACAAGTCGTACAGAACATGCACATGCATTAGAGGTGTAGGGAAAATTTAATGAAATGTTTAAATGAACACTTATTTTAAGTCTGCAGGGTAAATTTCGAGAAACTGAGCTTCTCATCTTTTAATTAAAAAAAAAGAACATATTGTTTTGGGAATAACAAATCTCACTGATAAAACTGGAGAAAGCTCTTAACCATAATCATCTTCTTTCGGCTGCTCCTTTTAGGGGTCACCACAGATGATCATCTGCCTCTGCCCTGCCCTCCTCTATCTCTTCTGTTACACCAGTCTTCTGCATGTCCTCCTTCACTACATCCATTAATCTCCTCTGTGGTCTTCCTCTTTTCCTCTTGCCTGCCAGCTCCATATTCAACATCCTTTGTCTGGTATATCCACTATCCCTCCTCTGCACATGTCCAAACCATCTCAGCCTTGCTTCTCTAACTTTGTCTCCAAACTGCTCAACCTGAGCTGTCCCTCTGATACATTCATTTCCAATCTTGCCCATTCTGGTCATTACCAATGTCTGCCATCTCCAGCTCTGTGTCCTGTCTTTTTGTTAGTGCCACCATCTCCAAACCATATATTGTAGCAGGTCTCACTACCATCTTGTAAACCTTCCCTTTCACACTTGCTTCTATCCTTATGTCACAAATCACCCCTCACACTCTTCTCCACCCACTCCACCCTGCGTGCACTCTCTTCTTCACCTCTCTTGTGCACTGTCCACTGCTTTAGATGGTTAACCCGAGGTATTTAAACTCATTTATCGTCACTACCTCTACTACTCCTTGTAGCTTCACTGTTCAATTAAATTAAATTAAATTTCATTTATATTGCACCAATTGACAACAACAATCGCCTCAAGGCGACTCTTCTTGTAAATTGTCTCCCTCTCCTTTACACACATGTATTCTGTGTTGTTTGTACTGACTTTCATTCTTCTTCTCTCCAGAGCATACCTCCACCTTGCCAGACTTCCACCTGCTCCTTACTCTCACTACAGATCATAATGCTGTCTGCAAACATCATAGTCTATAGAAACTCCTGCCTGACCTCATTTGAAAACCTGTCCATCACCCCTGCAAACAAGAAGGGCCTCAGAGCTGATCTCTGATCTAATCCCAACCCCACTTTGAACCCATCTGTCACTCCTACCGCGCACCTCATCACTGTCTCGCTGTCCTCATACATGTCCTGCACCACCCTCACATACTACTCTGCCACTCCTGACTTCCTCATGCAGTCTCACAGTTCTTCTCTTGGCACTTTATCATATGCTTTTTCTAGATCCACAAAGACACAGTGAAGCTGACCTCTATACTTCTCCATCACCACCATCAACTTTATTCCTCTGTAGTTACTACAGCTCTGCACATCACCCTTGTTCTTGAAAATCGATATCAGTACACTACTTCACCATTCCTCAGGCATCCTCTCACTCTCCAAGATTGTGTTAAATAATCTGGTCAAAAAGTCCACTGCCCTCTCTCCTCCACCTCCATACCTCCACTGGCATGTCATCTGGACCAACCAGCTCTTAACCATTATATCTTCTCTTAATCTGAAAGCTGATTGAGCTGCACTGAGCAAACATACATATAGCTGCTGCTCAGGGTCCTTTTTAGTTTTACAATATTGGACTAGACAGAGTTTCTCTTTCAGTCAAGGACAGTAATCGATTCACCACTTTGCCAGCTCTTTGCTACCAGCAATCAGTTCATCTTAAATTTTTCACGTCTGACCCTGTATACTACACCAAAATAGACGCCATTCCACAATGCTAGAAAGCTACTTGAATGAAGTTTCATGAATGAAGTATGCCAAACTGAAAGTCTCCAAGACATCAAGGTAAAGATATTCTCTTAAATACTGTAGTGCCAATCTCGAGGCAGGCTGAGGTTAAAGGAAAGTTAAATATTATGGGAAATTTGCTCACCCCCCCTTTTTTTGTTTTGCAGAATGAGAGGATCAATCCCATTTTTAAATCTGTTCATTCAGTGTGAAGGTGGATTTTCTAGCTGTCTTACTGTAAAGACTGGAAGCCAAACCATTTCAATATTTTCCACTGTAACTCTCAGGTTTTTTAGTAACAGCTACAGAGCGCATGGCACACTTCCCAGAGCATGTCGTAATTAGCTAGAGTTCATAGGCCTGCTGCACTTACAGCAAATTACTTGTCTGCTTTTTCATTAGCGCTCGTCAGGCCCTTTGAGGCAAAGCTGAAGGCTACAGAAAAAATCATAAAACCGCCTCCAGCTTTGAGTTTATCCGGAAAATAAACTTGGACCTTATAGACTTTCCTGTCCCTTTAGAACAACAAACAAAATATTTTCAACCCTGTTAAGTATTTCCCAAATTCTGCTGCACCTCTTATCACTCAGTAAAGTCTCTTGCTCAAGTGGCTTTCAATAACTCACTCTATCAGGAAGTGGCAGTTGACTGTTAAATTTATTCAAGTGGCAGTAAAACTGTACATTGGCTTACCTCAAAGAAGGTGGTCCGGCTCATGGCGGTGGCTTATTTTTGATATGTCCTCTGTGTACACGGTGAAAGAATGACCTTAACCATTAGTATAAGGAAACAAAACACATACACTGATTCCTCTCACACATGCAGAAATAGCTCCTCTCCTTTCAAAGACAAAACCTGTACTGACCCTTATTCTTCCCAGTCTTCTGCACTCTCCCTCTCTGTCTCTCTTGCTCTTCCTCTCTTTATCTGCGATAGTGCTGGAAACAGAATCACTAGAGGCACTCTAGAGATCCTGCTTGTGGTCTCACTCTTGCTTTTCTTTTTGCCAACTCCCCCCCACCTCCCGTGTCTCTCTCTTTTTTTTTCTGTTTGTTAAAGTATCTTTGGAGGAAGCTCTTGGCTCATAAGTCCATCTTAGCTCATGTAGCAGATAGCTACTGGAAACTGAGACAGCTAAAGAACTGAAGTATGTACAAGAACAGCAAAGATTCTAAAATACACAAGATACCACAAACCTTTAAATTCTCCTGTGGATAAAATGGACTACTGCAGTAGCTAACAGTATAGAAATTGCAGAGTAAGAAATATCTGTAACCCCAAAAAAATGAAGTAAAAGCAAATAACAGAGATTTCTTAGTGAAATCACTTGTGAAAAGTCTTAGAAATACTGTTACATGTGAAAAATATAATAAAATAGCATTGTGTTAGTGTACTCTACAAAATGCATTTGAGATATTTGTGACTTCAACCATCTAAGTCTTAAAGTACACTGTTGAGTTATGTCACCAGAAGATGAGGACACAAAAAAAGGATACTTCAACATGCAGACTGGAGTAAACAGGGAATCGATAAACCAACCTTCTGATTGGTAGACAACCCACTCTATTTCCTGAGCACAGCTGCCCCATACATACAAAATATATACCAAGATCTTGAATGTGTTATAACCAGTCCTCTGAGTATTAATGGCCAAAAGGTTTGAAAGCATTCAATGCTAAAATATGAGTACAGCCAAATGTTGGTGAGAACTATGATTGATGTTTTTTGGGTTAGCGTCCCTGTCCTGAACAACCTTGGTGAGACATTTTGTGTTTGCCTCACCTGCTTAGTAAGGTTTGTTTTCTAACCTGTTTGTTGTAGTTTTTCACATGTGCTTTCTCAGCTGCGTTTTCTCCAGTTGTCCCCTTCAAGGATGGATTCAGACACTAAAAAACAAGTTGAGAACATATCCTCACTACTGTTGTTGTGTTACCCTAGGGGGATTTGATTTTGGGGGGGGGGGGCTCTTGGATACAATGCTGAACCAGAACCTAAAGGCCTCAGTCAAACATAAGCAGGCTAGAATTCATTGAAGAATACACTATGATAAAAGACTTGGTATCTGTATTTTGTACAGCCTGTTACTCTCTGAGTCAGGATATAGAAATGAATAATCACTGTAATCTTATAATACCATGTGACATATACTGTATATGCTACCTAACTCTTTGTAAATAAATGAATCTTAAATCTAGGGTGCTTTTACAACTCCAACATCTTTTTACATAAGGTCAGTGTTTTCAAAATATAACTCATACACCTATGAATGAGGACATGTTTTAATATTTTACCATTTTAAAAGTTCAGTAGCTATCAGCACCTTCTTCATCTTCTTTCTTTATTCTTGATGCTGTGCTTCACGGAAAGTTTAAAATATCTATAATGAAAATCTTTCTTAATCAAAGAAGTGGAAGATTTTTTTTTCAGGCATTAACTTTCCTTAGATTAGCTTGATAGATGTGAGCAACTTCCAACTAACATGTGTGATGAAACAAAGTGTGTATGTCCCAGCAGCTACATGTAATAGAGGTCTCATTAGGAAAATTACATGAAAAAACTTGTGCTTATAGGGGTTTTAAGATGAATGTACCACCATGTAGTCAACACACTCCCACTTTGAGTTCCTTCTTCCATATAGGATGAGACTGTCCTCTACTGGTCAGGGTGGCCAGTATTTCTTGGTGACCCTACTGCTGGTGTTTATCTAGTTCTGTATGCTTCACATTACAGGTGTTTTTGCACCACACATTAAGCTTCAGATGCTAATCTGATGGCCAGTTAATAGGTTAGAGGTTGGTAGGGTACTTTCAAGGCAAACACAGAATCTATCTTTGCAAAAAAGGTGCTTGGGATAATGTATTTTGCAATATATATATAGTAATATGCTTATTTGAGAGTTTTGTTGGAAGTTTCTTAATTGTTTAAACTTTAGTCATGGCAGCTGCTTTCTATAATCAAAAAATCAGAGTCTACATCAGGGCTTGTCGCCTGCTGATCCCATGGGTCATTATTGATTTTTCCATCAGGCTGCATCACCCTCTAACCTCTGAGAGTGCCAGCTCATTGTAGTTTGTGGGGTTTTTTTTTTTCTTGTCGAGATGCAGGGTTTAGTAGGAAATGAGCTAGAGGCTATAGTTAAATGTAATCAGCTCACTGCTGGGTGAGGGGGTGTGATGGTGGCTGGCAGGATGTCTCCTTCCACTTTCCCTGTAGAGACCTGAGGCTACAACCCTGTGCAAGAAGACACTGTGTGTCCATGCAGTGCATGCACAGGCATACTGCCAAACCTCTGAAGTTTGATGCTGAAAACAGAAAGCAATCTCTATGACACATGATATTAGAAGTTTAGATAAATGATAAGACAGTGCATATATCTCCCTCTTTTCTTCCTAACAACAATCAGAATACTGTCATAGTGTCAAACTGGTACATAAGCTTCTTTTTCTATATACCTTAGATTAAACATTAATATCCTAACCCTAACATGTTAGTTCTTGATATCTAATGTTCTCTAACAATAGTGACCCTGTTGATTGACCTATTTATGTAATTCTTGCAAAGTAACACTGAAATAAAAAATTAAAAAAACATTTCAGACAAGAAAAAAAGTCAGAGGACCCTTCCTTACTCCTACCACACATTTCCAGGAAACATTAACTATTCTAAACAGTTCTCCGCTCCTAACCTGAACTGAAGTCAACTATTTTGTGTTAGAGAAAGGTTGGGGGACCTGCAGCAGTTCTCCCACCTGGCTCTCATGAGAGCCTCTTATGTTAGTGCTTCAAGGGTTACTGAGGCATGGGCTGGAATTCAAATAAGCACTTGGCATGCCTGATATACTTTACTTTAAACTGGTGCAGGCTTAAATTCATTTATTTATTAAATCCATAGTCTAGCAGTTACACTCCCGCAATGACCTCTTCACACTTCAGTGTGGCTGCTGCAAATTACAATCTACAAACTAATCTACAGTTTAAAAGCTATATATTAGTTTAATAAGGTCTACTGCACATTGTTTGATCGTGTTCTCCAGTGAAACAGGTGTATCTCCAATAGGGGGAGATAGTGGCCTACCACTGGGTGGTACAGGTATCCTGCAGAATCAGTTATTGGATAAAGCCAGGATCTCTTAAATTCTTAAATCACTTCCTTTGATGTGTCTCTGTTTGATCGTCTTTCTCAGATTCTGGTCTGTGTTGAGGAATCTAACTCATAAGGGAGACTCATTCAGCCAACCTATTGTTCTTCTTGATGTCTGAGAAGAGAAGTTCTGCTGGAGGTGGAAGTAAATCCAATAAGATTTTTTTTAAATTTTAAAACAGACTAATTACACTAACTTCAAGTGAGTAATATCAACAGTTTTAATTTTAAAATTAAACCTGTAGAGTATAAAAGACAGTCAGCTAAACTTTTACCATTAAACCTTTTTTAAAAAAAAAAAATTGTTCCCATTCTATAGTACTCAATATTGCTTTTGTTAATATAAATGTGATGGATATGTGAGTAACAGTTAAGAGAATATGGGGTTGACTAATGTAGTAATGCTGAGGTAAACTGAAAGAGTTGAGCTGAAGTCATCAGTTATGCTCTGTATTTTATTTCTATCAAATGAGTTTGGATTTGAAGAAGAATAGAATATCATGAAGAATTAATCGTTAAGTTTGGGGTATGTTTTACCCAGAGCTGTTTCCACAGCACAGTGAAAGAAATTTGCTTAGAATTTTTCCATCAGCAAAGAACCAAGTGAAGTGAGAGAATACAACAAGGGGCTGGGTGCACTAATTTCCAAGGCAAAAACAACCCTTTCATTTGAATTTTGAGAAAAACTAATGGCTTGCTAAAAAGAAATAATGAGAATTCTGTGAAATGACCTTCGTCAAAATCCATTTGCATAGAAAATGGCACACTCCAGTCTGTCAGGTAAGTCATTCACAACAACATAATGTCAGCCTGATTGATTTTTGCTCAGCCTACAAAACATATTGGTGATGAATGTGATTCAAGTATCTAACACCATTCAGTTAGCCAAAAAGCGACATAATGATGGTGTCTTGTAGAATACTAACAAATATGGCTATTTTGACCTGATCTAGGAACACTGAGATGTTATGCAGGTGAAGGGGTAGTGCCAATAATTATATTAACCACACTTTTCACACTGCAAAATAGATTTTGAAGGAGCTTTTCTCATAGAAGTTACTCCATCACCTCTGCAACTTAAAAATCTTATAATTTCATATACAGACACATCACTTTTAGCTGGCCTCCTCTATAAGTTTCCAGTGTGTTTACAATCACGGCTGCAACAATAATGTCTGTTGTTAACAATGCTGAAGTCTGCATCACAACAAAGATGAAGTAAATGTTTCGCCACATTAACTGCAGATATGAGGCTCTCATAAGGAGGGATGTCATTGCTGCTTTTTGTTGCCTTGTCAGTGCTACAGGGAATATATATTACCACTGCTGCGGAAGAGATCCCAAGTAATCAGTCAACATATTACGATGTGTCACTGCAGCCTCACACATCATTGTTTTCATTAGTTTTACTCAAGTATCGTCATCTTCATTGTCCAGACAGATGGTAAAGCATTCAGTTGCACTGGCAGTTATTATAAAAGTTTTATTGCAGTCTGTATACAGTAGATGAGTCATGGGGCCCTGTTTTTTCTCTGTTTGCATGAGATTTTTAGAGATCATGTTGTTTTGTTTGTCATTTCTGAGAGGAGTTATGCTTTTAGTTTGTGTTGCTGGCTATGTACACACATGACTTTAAATGAGACTTTTCTGACATTGCAGTGAATTCTCACTTGAAAATTATTAACCTAAAGGTGTCAAACAGTTACCACTGGACCCTTAACACTCATTTTGCTGGCTTTAAATCTTTTTTTTTTTCTTACTCTGTGACACACTTTTGAAAGAGTTCAGTTTAGGACAAACACCAATCAGAAACAAGATTAAGTTATGACTCTCACCCTCTCTAGCTTCTCCCTTTCTTATCGGAGTCTTGACTCAAATGTCTTTTTGGACAAATGGAATGAATTTCATCACACGTCTGATCATGCACACTGACAAAGCACCCAGCAGCCTCTGTTTTTCTTTGTACCATAGTATAATACCAAATTTAAAATTTGGAATACATTTCTATTATTATCTATCCTTTCTTTGCATTTATGAACTTGATTCACAGTACAGTGATAAAACTCTGCTAGAAAAGCTACGTGGAGAGTCTGAACCAGGATTTTGGAACTTAACCTAGTATTTGATTTGTTTTTTTACATTATTTATTCTGTTATTTGTTACTCTTACAAGTTACTTATATAGATCATCGTCTCTGTTTTAGCTATTCTTAGTACAACATTACATGTTGTATTTATTTCCAAGAAAAATTATAAGAAAATATAGATCCAAAATAAGGAGGGGGCATTTTAGAACATGGAAAAATTAAATATATTGCATGGAAGTAGGAATATATATTTTTAAATTTATCTCATGGCTCCCAAGAAAACATGAATTCCAAATACTGAAATAATATAGTAATTTGGCCTGAAGGTAGTCAAAATTAACAGCATAAGTTTAAAATTACTGGCATTATGGTTCTACCTGCAAATGTAGCACTTAATATAAAACAGTATTTAGAAGGGGAGAAAAACAACAGAGGAAGAGCCAGACCTAAGCACTTGGTTGATAATTGTTTTCTAGGTCTGTATGTGAGGAAACCAAATGACTGTCCCTGTTCTGCAACTACTGAATCCTCTGCCCTTTTTCACAAATTTACCTTTCAAAATTCGTTCATATCCCCATTTCAGTAAAGATTTTGACGATACCATGTATAAGATGGCAACAATGCATTCAAGTGTGTTTAGTAGAGCTGTCGCTCAATAACAATGACTCAATTATTATATGTCCAAGTGCTGCAATTTCTGACTTTCAAAAATCACTTTCTGACCTGTCCTCTTTTTGGATGAAAAAAGCCTCTCTATCTGAAAATGTGACATTTTATTAAGCATTTTCAGCTGCTCAACAATAGTGCAATAATGCACTATAAGAGATGCGTTAGCGTTGATAAGCAATTCAATGCCAAACCTAAAAAGCTTACTTTTCAGTCCAAAAAAAAAAAGAAGGCCTTACAAGCTTAGCAACAGTTTTATTCAATATAATGAGGCAGCCATGTTTTTGTACTCTTGATGATGTTTTAGATCATCTGTACACTGGCACCAGTAATTCATCCGGTAATCCAGACTTTCTGAAACAAGGATCTGTAGATTTACACAATAACATTTGTATGTATGTATGCTTGTCAGTGGCAATCCACATTAGTAGTATGCAGTCAAAAGCAGAGTACAAAGAGTTCAAACTTGATGTCAGCTAAATTTTGGTGTTTTTTTAAAATTTATTTAAATTAGTGTTTTAATGATGAATTGGATATACACAAATCATTGTCTCCTGGCTTCAAATAATGTCCATAAACTTACTTTAAGTGAGGCTCCAGGTACACGAAGGTAAAAGCTTGACATTTAAAAGATGTTAAAAGAGATTATCAATAACACTTTTGTGTTTGTATGTGAAAATATGAAACTACCTTATTTCCATTTCAATTTCTTTAAACAACATCTTTAAAATTACTCAGCACAAAAATTCCACTTCCAGATATTTTGACATTTATCTATGAGCCTTTGTTGTGGTTACTGTGGAAAGCGAACCAGTCAAAGACATATGGAATATTTATCAGTTCCAAGTCCAACATGATTAGCTCAGTTTCACTCATCAGTGCAGGGCAGTGTAGACACACTACTGCACAAGTCTAAATGCATGACGACGACGACAACACCTGCTATGGCATAGGCTATAGATCAATCTTTATACGCCTCACTGACTCTCAGTGTCCATGGTCATTGTGGAAAGCAGCTTTTAAATCCTGTGTCTTATAAGAAAAACTGAAGAACAGAAAGAAGCAGTCTGTGCAGGGAGGTGAACATTGCTGAATAGTTCCTGTAAAGGATTTGTTCCCCGCACACATATTGTTGGTGAACGATTGTCTGTAAACCTCCTGTGTTGAGATCCCTGATGAATAGCTAAACTAAAGATATCTTGTTGCTCTTTGTTCACCAGATAGAAAGCACGATAACTAAGACTGGATTTTTATATGTAATATCTTTCTGAGTTTATCTGTCCTGACCAATCACCTGTGCAGGACATTTAGGACAATACATAGAGACGACAGAATATTTAGGCTATCACAATATTATAATAATACAGATATAATATAAACGGGTTAATCAAACCCCTGGGGTCTAAGCCACTTTTTCCTGGTTTTGTTTTACCTGGTTTTCCTTTTTATTAGCAGTAAGGTTGCATCTTATGGTTGCAACCAAACCAATGACCAGAAAGTATTCTAAAATGGTCTGGAGAGCTGAGGGGCCATCACCACCAGCAAACTTTTATTATTACAAAAAAGCATTTCTATTCAACAATAGAAATATTTTTTATTTCTATTGTTGAAATAAAAATATTGAACAGTCCAGCTTTAACCAACTATATAACTGGTACAGATCACAAAACAGGATTTTACTGTTTCCTAAATGGATTCTTGCCATGTACATAAAAATTTGCTCAATAACAGGCACAGCTTGATAGCTGCCATTTCCAACAGCGGGATATTCTTCATTCTTTTCTTTTAAAACAGGGCAGAAATATGTGGCTTCAAGTGTTCATTGGAATTTTGCAGTAAGCTGTACAATATACCAGGCACACTAACCTCTCTATGCAGTAGATATAAAAAACAATTCAACAGCAGTCATCTCAGATTAAAAGATTCAGTGAGAAAAAAAAAAAGAAAAAAAACCCCCCACTACAGTCATTACTATATTATTTTCTTTTTCTCAGTTCATAACACAAGCACGGACCAAAATGTCTCCTAATGCTCAGAGGGTCTTTGGGATAAAATCAAATCCAAGACCTTGACCTGGAGGGCTTACTGTGCATGTTAGCAGGCAATGAGATGTTGTGCTCCTCTGACTGCCTTGTTAACTAAGAGCCACCTGGGAGAAAATCTAGGTGTTAAACTGCAAGAAAAGACCCTCAAGTCAAAATGAGGAAATAGAAATGACCTTCTGGGCAATAACCATCAGTGTGTGGTAAAGGTCAGAACTAGAAGAGCAGGAAAGTGGAATAGCTGAGGCAGACATGTGAAAGTGAAAGCCACTGGCACAAAATGTTCAGACCGACATAGAAAGTGCACACTGAATACCACAGATTACGTCAAACAAAAAGAAAGAGCATAGAGATCTGAGAGGAAATGACAAGCCACCCGTAGAAGCAGATTTGGAAAGAGTGAAGCACATATGAAGGCAGAGAGGCAGCTAGAAACATCAGATAACAACCGGAAAAACAAGAACACCTTAATGGGTAACTTCAGAATTCTATTAGAGAAAAAAACACAATGAGGGGATAAGAGACAAACACAAGGACAAAGTATTTGAAGAAAAAGACAAATTACAGATAAAAATCGATAATTGTGTGCCAAGGAGATTAGAGTGGGCAGTGAAAAACAGCTAGGAGACAATTGGAGGATTTGTATGAATTAAAAACAGAAAATGTTGAAACTGGTGAAAATACATAAATGTTACTTTCACATTTTCCACGGGAGATTTTTCAATTTGAAAAGTTTCTTTGTTGCAATTATAAAGTATCACATGGTGATACTTTGTCAAGAACCTGCCACCTGCTTGTGTCCCAGCTAAAATGTTTGGGGAAAATTGCAGATGCTGTCTGAACAGATGGCTTCCTCTGTGACTTCACAATGATTTTCTTTATTCAGCTGTGACATGACTGCTGCTGTGATAAACATGTGTCTTTGATATAGCATTTTTACTACACTAAAGTAAATCTTTTATTCAGCCACAGTCTTATAAGAATAATTTTTTCGTTCTTTCTTCTCTTGGATGATGCATTTATATGTTAAAAACCACACATTGAGCCAAGAATCAGATAAACCAATGCACGTGATTGTAGAATTACAGCTCAAATATATGCAGTCAGAAAAATACACGGAGGAGTTTCAGTTTACATACAACAGTGTTTAGGGTATAATCTCCCTTTACATCTGAGCACTTTGTTGAGAACAGTGAGCTCTGATTTTAGTCTTCACGCAGGACAGTGAGAGTTGCTCATTTGTTGTTCTTTAGAAATGCTCGACGTGTTATTGTGAGTATCAGAAAGAATCAAGAAAACAGCATTTACAGTTATGTGCCCCACTTCTTTATATTTTGCTTCAATGAGCCAAACTTTCTTGTAATCTTTCAAAGTGATCTTGAGTCATAGTTCTCCAGGCTTTCTGAAAGTCTTTCAAAGTTTTTCTTTGGACATTGACTGATTTTTCACTCCTTTTTAGTCCAGTCCTTGTACCTGACCATTTTCAGAAGAATATTTTTGTTTGTTTGCTTGTTAAGCCACTTAACACTGACCCATGACCAGGTATGGACTGGGACAAAGAAATCGGCCCTGGCATTTTTGGTCCAGGCGGCCCACCGTGATCGGTCAAAACAGTGCAGATGGTCCAGTTAAATATGTGCACATATTTGTGCAATTCCTCAAAGCAATGGTAAACTGGTGGTAATGGCTGAGTAGTACATGCAAAAAGTCTGTTTAGTAATAAGATACAGCTTCTCTGAGCTAATGTTTGAAATCCCTTTTTGTTGAATCTGGAATGCATATCCAGTAGCTGTTTGTCAGTTTTTCCCTGGATTATATACCCCCAGTTTACAGATGTATCACTGTACCCCTTTCTCTTAAATCATCATATACTTATTTTACATATTTTAAAACAGAAATCATTTCCCAATGTTATAAAATGAAGGCTAACTTTTTAAAGATGTATCTTATATTCTTTTACAGCTGTTCCAGTGCTGAGTGGGAGATATTGGATGCTTGTTTTACATATTGTTTATGTACCCAGAATGTGCCTCAAATCCTGAGGCAATAAATGCAAACTGCTGACAAAGTTTAATAGAAATGTCAACAAATCTTTATAATGTGATGATGTTGTTTGCACTAATAATGAGGCAGGCTGGTGAATTTAAAAAACGCACCAGTGGTTTTGCATGTTTTGGCCCATTAACTAGAAACTGCATACAGTGCTGTCAAACATTTTCCAAAGCATATTCCAAAATGTTATGTTCTACCTGCCTGGCAGTCCTTAGCTTCTGTTAATTTGAAATAGTCTGCAATAAGTAAATAAATAAATCAATATTAAACACATGTGCGAATCTACCCACCAATGGCAGTGAGCTATGCACTTGAGGATCAGTGTGTTGCACAAGGCCACTTGGGCTTGTCAACAGCAGAATGTGATGATTCAATCCTAAACCATGCAATCAGTGGATGATCTGTTTAATGACAGTAAATAGAAGCACTCTGTGATCTGACATTTAAGAACTGGCTATTGCACTGGGGTATTCTTAATGCCAGAAGTGACCAAATTCGCATGAAGCTGTTTTATAACAATGACTTTTGGACACGGCTTGCTTGATTTTATGAAAACACAAGTTATAACTGCACCACATCTATCAGCTCTTGGAAGTCTTGAACTGTAGCTGCTAAATGTTCTACTCCACAATAACATGAACAACTACAATCATCTTTCTTGTATGACTCTGCCAACTGCTTAAGTTGCAGTTGATGTTTGAGTTCATGTTTGTCCAGACACATGTCCAGTGTTGGGTGTAATGCGTTCCTAAGTCATGTGTTACTGTAATCACATTACATTTTTCAGTAACGCAGTAACGTATCGTGTTATTGTACTAAATTTGGTAATTACATTACAGTTATAATTATGTCATTACTCGTGTTACAAAGGCTCTTCAGTTATCTGCACACCGGGTGGATAGAAAAAGAAAAAAAATCAAACAAACATACCTTTTTCATCCTGCTTACTTGCACTACAATCAGCTGATTTCAGTTTGTGTGCAGGAGGAGGAAAATGATGGAGTGATCTACAACTTTTGAGAAATGGTGATATGGCAATTACTATTATTTTTATTGCATGAAAGGACAAGAGCACGATGGTGAAATGCAAAGCGCGTCCAGAACAGAAACACCTGCATTACACTGCTAACAAAATTTTAGCTCTTTACAACCATCTGCACAGACAGCATGCTAACACAAAGCTACTGAAAAACCCAGAGTGATGTTAAAGATAAGATGAGAATAAAAAAATAAAAAAGCTGAGTGAATGCCGGCCCCAGCCCAGCAGAGAGACCCTGAACTTGAACAGGTAACAAAGGCAGTGATGAGCAGGCTTGCAGCCTCTGTTTCTACCTGTTCATGTTTCTACAGTAACATCACCGTGGCGATCACTTTAAAGTCTGGTTTGTCTGGTCTGGTCTTCATCATTCCTGCCTGTGGCTCTCTCTCTGTACAATTCCTCCATCTAAAGCACAAGTATACACTGCAACAACTGTACACCCTTAATATAATAAAGGCAGTATGATAAGAGGGGCACCTCAACTTTATCT
>VUQS01073864.1:0-18017 GCA_015108495.1 Heterochromis multidens
CTGCAATAGGCTTAGGCTGCTGGGGGTTTCCCATGATGCACTGAGTATTTCTCTTTCTCTCACCGTGTTTTTACACCTCTCTGCATTTAATGAGCTATTATTAATCTCTGCCTCTCTTCCACAGCATGCCCTTCTCCCTTCACCCCCAACCGGTCGCGGCGGATGGCTGCCCCTCCCTGAGCCTGGTTCCGCCGGAGGTTTCTTCCTGTTAAAAGGGAGTTTTTCCTTCCCACTGTTGCCAAGTGCTTGCTCATAGGGGGTCGTTTGATTGTTGGGGTTTCTCTGTATTATTGTAGGGTCTCTACCCTACAATATAAAGCGCCTTGAGGCGACTTTTGTTGTGATTTGGCGCTATATAAATAAAATTGAATTGAATTGAATTGAATTGAATTGAATTGAATCTTGTTCTGGGTCTGTTAGCCAGGGTTCACTGCAAAACATCACAATGTAGCGATTAGAAGTGGAAAATTGCAGTCAAATCAAAGCATATACGATTATATAAATGATCCCAAACAATTTTCCATTATCCTTGCCACACCAGTGGGCCAATTCCTGTAAAAAAACAATGAACATGTGTAGGAGACATAGACAAATTAAATGGTAGGAAACATTTTTAAAGAATAAAAACATTACAACCGCACATAAATTACACACAAAAATGATCCCACTCAGTTACTTCAAGGTTATTTAATTAAAAAAAAAAAAAGCAAATTTAAGTTAAATTAAAAAATGAATAATTACACTGAGAGTCAAGCTAGTTAGACTTTTCCCCAAGCACCAATTGGATCCACCTTGGATATTGGATGATGTTTTTGGAGTTAAATTTGGATGCCCAATAATCTTTAAAATATGTTACTTTACTATACTATCTAAATTTGGTTGAAATGTTCCAAGCCTGAATAAATGGCAAGGGTTGCATCAAGAAGGGCATCTGTGCAAAATCTTTGCCAAATCAAACATGCTGATCATAAAGAATGAGATTTCCATACCAGATCGGTCAGGGCACAGGTTAACAATGACTGCTGCTGTTGGCCAACAGGTTGCCAATGGAAACTGCTGGCCGAAGACAAAGGAAGAGGAAAGGAGGAAAGCTGTTAGGAGGCAATAATTGGATGGTAGTCTGTAGGATGACTTTGGAAATCAAGAAGAGGAAGAGAGTAAAGGTAGAGCCAAGGATTAAATGGTGGAAGCTGACAAAGAAAAAATGTTGCATAGAGTTCAGAGAGGAGTTGGGACAGGTTCTGGGTGGTAGGTAAGAGTTACTAGATAACTGGGAAAGTACAGCTGAAGCAGTGACGGAAACTGCCAAGAAGGTGTTTGGTGTATCCTCAGGATTGAGGGAAGAAGACAAGAAGACTTGGTGGTGGAATGATGAAGTCCAGCAAAATATTCAAAGGAAGAGGTTAGCAAAGAAAAAGTGGGATAGTCAGGGAGATGAAGAAAGTAGACATGAGTACTGGGAGGCTAGGCGTACGGCAAAGAATGAGGTGGCAAAGGCAAAGGAAAATGCTTATAATGAGTTGTACTGTATGTGAAGCTGGACACTAAGGAAGGAGAAAGGGACTCTTATTGATTGGCTAGACAGAGAGATTGAGCTGGAAATGTCATGGCCGGTGAGGCAGATAGAACTCAAATGCAGACTTAAAATCCCAACAAGCAGTGCAGTTTATTTACAGTGAATTGTTCAAATGTACAAGGCACAATAACAGGGTGAATCAGAATCCAAGGATCCAAAAGGAGGTCGGGGAATCCACACATCCAGGTCCAAAATATACACAAACTCTCTCAACTCAGAATGGCTGACCACACACACCAGGAACAGAACATCAGGAACCTGCGCAGAGGGAACACACGGTCAACTTCCAAAACCAAACGACAAGAGCAGGGCAGAGATATTAAAGCACACGAAAACCAGAGTTGCACTAACTAGTTAGTTCAATGATCCAGCGACGAGTGACTGCCAGCCACTACCTTAAGTAGCGGCTGCAGATGAGATCATCGGGAACAGGTGGGTGAATACTTCAGGTGTGGTAAGCTCGAGGCGGGAACTCCGAAAGGAGTCCCACCCACAGGCTCAGGTGCAGCAAACAGAGTAGAGGAGAGAGAGAAACACAAGAGAGAGAAATAGAGAAGACAAACTAGGAGAGGTCAACCGAGGAGGACAGGAGACCCTGACAATAAAGGATTTGCAGCAGGTTAGGATAATTAAGAATAGAGATAGAAATATGCTAAGAAGTGAAGAGAGTGTGTTGAGAAGATGGAAGGAGTACTTTGAGAAGCTGATGAAAATAAAAAATGAGAGCGACAGGAGGACAGTTAGTGAATGAGGAACTACAGATGACTAGTAAGGAGGAAGTGAGGATAGCAATGAAGAGAAGTTAGACTATCTCCATGGACAGCAAGCCATCTCCATACTTGTGGAGGTATGGAGACGCAATGATCACTGAGCAACTGTATGGCTTCATGTCGAGAAAGAGCACTACAGATGTGATTTACTTTGAGAATATTGATGGAGAAATATAGAGAAGGTCAGAAGGAGTTGCGCTGTGTCTTTGTGCATCTAGAAAAAGCAAATGATAAGGTGCCAAGAGAGGAACTGTGGTAGTGCATGAGGAAGTCAGGAGTGGCAGAGAAGCATGTGAGGATGGTGCAGGACAAGCATGAAGACAGTGAGAGAAGTGTGGTAGGACTGACAGATGGGTTGAAGGTGGGGTGGGATTACATCATGGAATGGCTCTGACCCCTTCTTGGTTGCAATGGTGAACAGGTTGACAGATGAGGTCAGACAGGAGTCTCCGTGGACTATAATGTTTGCAGAGGACATTGTTATATGTAGTGAGAGTAGAGAGCAGGTGGAAGAGAGCCTGGAGAGGTGGAAGTATGCTCTAGAGAGAAGAGGAATAAAAGTCAGTAGAAGCAAGACAGAATACATGTGTGTGAATGAGAGGAAGACAGGTGAAAAGGTGAACATGCAAGAAGTAGAGGTAGTGAAAGTAGATGAGTTTAAATACCTGGGGTCTACCATCCAAAGCAACAGTGCACAAGAGAGGTGAAGAAGAGATTGCAGGCAGGGTGGAGTGGGTGGAGACGAGTGTCAGGGGTGATTTGTGACAGAAGGATAGTGGCAAGAGTGAAAGTGAAAAGTTAACAAGATGGTAGTGAGACCTGCTACGATGTATGGTTTGGAGATGGTGGCACTAACAAAAAGGGTGTATCTGATATCCCCGTTAATGTTCCTCCTGCATCATCATAATAATGTTAATCTAGAATCAACATTGCAACTGACCAATCATGTTGTTGTGATGTCATAGCTTGTGTGGAAAAAAGAAAGAAAATGCCCTTTTTATATAAAACTCTCTTCTAGAACAAATGGTCAGCATTTGAAGTGTGTTCTTTATTAATTTATACAATATAATAAATATATTATCAAGTTAGGTTTGCTGTTAGCCAAATTTAGGTTGTTGGTTTGCTAGTAATAGTTTTTAATAGCATTAGCTAACTCCTTGGCTAATGCTAACTGAATGCTCAGACAACATCAGTAGGTCAGTTGCGATGCTGATCATGGACCAACATTATTATGATGATGTAGGAACAACACCAACACGGGGATATCAGATCATGCAACAAAAAGACAGGAGGCTGAGCTGAAGATGTTAAGGATGTAACTGGGAGTGACCAGGATGAACAGGATTAGAAATGAGTACATCAGAGGGACAACTCAGGTGGAGCAGTTTGGAGACAAAGTTAGAGACATGTGAAGAGAAGGGATAGTGGATATACTGGACAAAGGATGTTGAAGATGGAACTGCCAGGTAGGAGGAAAAAGAGGAAGACCACAGAGAAGATTCATAAATGTAGTGAAGGAGGACATGCAGAGGGTTTCTTGTGACAGAGGAGGATGCTGGGGACAGGATGAGATGGAGGCAGATGATCCGCTGTGGTGATCCCTAAAGGGAGCCACCGAAAGAAGAAGAGCCACAGGGGTTAAAGGGGTTTGGCAGGTGGGGAAACCTTGTCAAGAATTACTTAGAAATAAGTCAAATAATCATTTATTTGGTGAGCTCCTGTAGATTTTTCTTTGTTTGTGATTGACAGACCTAGGCCACTCTGATATTCACTGCTCTTAGTGGATTTCGCCAACTGAATTCAGCAAGATATAAGCAGATGTTATGTGAGCCATATGGCTTATTTCCAACCCCTGGGCACTATGCAGCTAATATAAAATGAAGAATTCAGTGAATGAATCTAATCAGCATCATCACTTTGAATATAAATTGATGCAACCGAGTAACAGTAGCCTAGATGTAGCCAGTCCAACAAAGTGCATCACTGTAAACTTTATCACAGTACTGCAAATTAACCAGTTTAGCCTGTATTAAACTGCCTGGTATTTTCATGCAACATTTGAATAACACAAAGTCAGTATACTTCAATTTGTTTTGCAAGATGTTTCACAACACATCATGCATAGATCCAATATCTGATCTGAAAACTCTAAAAGGAATTAGGATGATACATTTAAGATTTAAATGTTCAGTTTGATAAAAAATTTCACTTGCTGAGCAGTGCTTACCTTTGAAATTTATCTCTCAGCTTTCTCTCCTGTCCTCTTTCTTACATCCTTAGAAGCAGCATAGTTATGCGGTGGTTAGCACCATTGCCTCACAGCAAGACGGTCCTGGGTTCAAATCCACCATCAGGCCAGGACCTTTCTGTGTGGAGTTTGGATGTTCTCCCTGTGTCTGCGTGGGTCCAAAGACATGCAGTTAGTGGTGTTTGGTAATTTTGTGATTCTAAATTGCCTGTAGGTGTGAATGGTTGTCTGTCTCTCTGTGTTAGCCCTGCAGCAGACTGGCGATCTGCCCCATGGCAGCTGGGATAGACTCCAGCCCCCCTGCAACCCTGAACTGGATAAGCAGAGGAAAATGGATGGATGGATGTGTAGAAGTATTTTGTGTGTTTGGTGATATTTGCTGATTTGAAAAGTTGTATTTGAACTTACCTGGCACTTAAAAAAATGTTACTCTATTTATGCTTGCTCCTCTTCAGTAGCTAGCTAGATGCTTTAATACCGCAACCACAATTTTCTGTCTGAACCATGAACACATCATAGGGATGAGAAGGAAAAAGGAATGTCCTGAAGGTGTAAGCAGCCATGGGATGTCATTATTTTCTTATTACTGAGTAGCTACCTCCATGCTGTCACTGGAAGCAACGTCAAGCTGCAGCAGATGAAAAATTAACTCATTCAGCAGTAACATCCACAAACCTGCCTTACTCATTAATTAAAGGTAATGTATTGTTTCTTGAGTGGTATGTGGTGATGAGGAGGGAGACTCCACCACCAAATTTCAACATGAAAGGATTGTCTTTTCAACAATTTCAAAAGACAAATTTTCACCTTTCATTTTTTAGCCAAATTCTGACAAATTAATGTAGTCTTCACTGTCTTTTCAGCATCCTTTCGCTTTAGCAAAGTTTATTTTGTCACTTTAAAAAATGCTGACTGACTCATCCTCTAAAGACTAAAAGCCAAAGTCAACTATACTGTCATGAAAGATACTAGAGTTAAAGCAGAACCATTTTGGTGTCACATGATTCCACCAGGACAGTCTGACACATCCATGATAAACATATGAAAGCACGGTGGTGCAGGAGAGTGTGGAATGTGGTCAGTCGTCAGGGGTTGCTGAGTGACGTTGGAGAAGTGAACTGATGTTTGCTCAGCGTTTCCAGCTGTGGTGACATCATCATGGGTGACAGCAGGAGGGTTAATTTTAGCTGCGTGTGCTGCAGTCAGCAGGCAGTGACTGGGAGTCATAGGAGAGGAAATACCAGAGCCTCGTGGTTGGAGGATGACTGACGTTCATCACTGCTGTCGGGCTGCTACTGTTGTCCCTGCCTGGACCCAAATATCCTGAAGAAACACTCATCTTTAAAGTTTCCAAAACACAACAGGACTCCAGGCTGAATTTTGAAGGGAAAGTTTTATAAAATGATGCAACAGGTCTATGCAGTTAGACTCTCAGTTAACCCCTTCCTTTATTTTAAGGACAACTTCTCACAGAACCAGGGTTATGTTCCCTCTCTTGTTTCCAATCTTTGTTTCCTCTCTGTTATATTTCCTTGGCTCTGGTTTAGTTTCCAGTTAGATTTTGAGGTTTGTGGTAGCAGTGAAATAAGAATGCCCCATTAATAGATTTTGTGCTTGTCTATATTTCAGTGTGTGCATTTATGTGTGTGTGGTGATTTGTGTTTATGAAAGCCAAACTCCAGCAGAGAGGAGGAGGAGGTGTGAGGATTTATTGCAGAGCTGAAAAAACGTATCAGGGAGGACACAAAGTCCACATTATATAAAAGTCCCAGAGGACTCTTTGTTTGTGTGTGTGTGTGTTCATACTTGTACAACTATCCTTGTGAGGACCAATGAGAGTTTTAGTATCTGCATTGTGAGGACGTTTTTTCCAAGTCTCATTCAGGGAGACCTTTACTTGGCTGTTTGACGGTTCAAATCTGGTTTAATCTGGTCTTGATTAGAACCGAGTGTGCGTTAAGGTATGGATAATGGATATCACAAAGGCAAATGTTTGTGTGTGTTTGTGGATCAGTGTTGCAGTAAATGTATGTGTGACTTGTTTCTGTGGTCACTCACAGCAGCATTCTACACATACTGCTGACCACACATCAGGGAATCAAACACACACACACACACATTTGTACATCTATCATTGCGAGGACTTTGGAACATTACATTCACTGGAAAAAAGTAATTACATATCTAATACTTTCCAGATTTAGATGATTCTTGTCTGCTACTGATTTACATAAGGTCATTTTTGGATTTATTTTTTCTTGCTCTTTATGTTGGCATCAGTCAGAACTCATTTCACTGACTCCAGCTAATCCAGAATAGTGCTGCCCAGATTTTAACTGGCAATAAGAAATATGAACACAGTTCTCTGGTACTGGCAAATTTAGCTGGCTGCATGCTAAATTCCTTATTGATTTACACATTTTGCTCTTCACTTTTAAAGCATTAAATTCCCTTGCTCTGAAGTACATTAAAGACTCATTATCTCTCAAGTGCCTGCGCATTAACTTACATCGGTGAATGGGCCTTTGCTGGTTATTCTGTGGTTTCAGCTAGCAAACAGAGGTCACTGAACCTTTGCTTCATATCAGAATGGAAACTTCTTTGTTGCCTTTAAAACCTTTTCTTAAACTATTCTTGTAACAAAGGCTTTTACAAATATTTGATACATCCCTTACATACATTTTTGATATATTATATTATATATCCCTCTTGTTTCCTTATTATTTGTTTTGTCTCTTTTCATAAGTATTTTAAAATATTTCCAGTTTCTTGAAAGGACTTTGTAAAATTTATTTTAAATTATATAAATTAAATATAAATATAAACAAACTTTATTTAAATAAATTTAAATAAAAAAATATTAAATATAAATTATTATAAAGTTTATCGTTATATTATTATCTTATTATTGTCTTATTATTATTATTATTATTATTATTATTATTATTATTATTATAAACCACGTAAGCAAAACAAAATAACAAAATAAACCCATTTGATTGAGGTGGAGGGTCAGAATGTGCTGTCAAATCTAGTCCTACTTCAGATGATCCAAAAATCTTAGATGTGGAAAATGTTCAAATAGGCACACCTTGAGCTGAAAGATGAGTTTTACAACACAGCAATAATGTCATTTATTATGATTTTATAAACACAGCTGTGTCTGGAGAGAACAGCTTAAAACAACAGAACATGCAACAACTGGTTCAATGTGCACAGTGAGTCAAAATAATCATTCTGTCATTTAAAAAAAGTGCTCATGGCACAAGATCTCTCCTTCAGTCTGTTTTGGAGCATGAATGCCATTTTCACAGATAAAGGCACTGTAATACTCTGTAAAGCATTGGTTTCAATCACTATTGTTCTCTAACAGATAATAATGCAGCCAAAATTTTTCCACTGAATAAAACCTCTTCTGAGCATAATATTTATGACTAAATTTTCCTCTAGGTGTTAAGAAGATCATAAGGTGCTGAGAGAGAGAGTGGTTTTTGAAGAATCCATCTGTTTTATCAGTGCAGAGCACAACGCCTTGGTGAGTCTATGCCATAGAGAGCAGCATTCCTGTTTGTATTTAAATGTGTATACTCATGTGTCTGCATTGTTCTACCATCACAAGTGAAAGTGAGCTGATTATGTTGGTTTTGGAGATAATAAATGTTGAACAACAGTAACTTTACTGAAACACAGAGAAAAGAGAAGACTACAGGACAGACTGAGCCTGTACACAAACTGTCAGATGAGAAGAAACAGGCATGTGCCTACACTTGCAGCACACAAACTATCGCATTAGCATAATGAGCAAACTAGATACAATTACAGCCTATTACATGTTGTTTAACAGAGATATTATCATTGAGTTATACTGTGTTTACACTGCACATTACTGCCAGACAAACCATTGTTGAGGTCTGCATCCCTTCAATGCGTAGTTACAGTTCTGGGAATGTGCACTTCAAGCACAATTAGAATTAATTAACTTTACACAAAACTAGCATGTGGAATATGCTTCTTTTCCACTTTTAATATTGCTAAAGGGAAAACTCAAGTTGGTGTGACAGAGCAGGATGCTAGGGATAGGGTAAGATGAAGACAGATGATCTGCTATGTCGACCCCTAAAGGGAGCAGCCGAAAGAAGAAGAAGAAGAAGAAAGGGAAAACTCAAATGAAATGTTTTTAGTTGTTGCAACTAACTAACTTCAATTTTACTAAAACAAAATGTATCATTAGATCCCTCTAAAGGCTAACAGAACAAGAGTTCTGCAACCACTTAACTTCTGTTGGCAGGGCTGGACTGGTAATCTGGCATACTGAGCATTTTGCCTGGCGGGCCAACACACTTGTGGGCTGATGGGTCAATATTAAATTATTAATCTCTGGCTCTCTTCCACACTGTGTTTGTGTCCTGTCTTCCTCCCCTCACCCCCAACCGGTCACAGCAGATGACTGCCCCTCCCTGAGCCTGGTTCTGCCGGAGGTTTCTTCCTGTTAAAAGGGAGTTTTTCCTTTCCACTGTTGCCAAGTGCTTGCTCATAGGGGATCACCTGATTGTTGGGGTTTTCTGTATTATTTTAGGGTCTTTACCTTATAATATAAAGCATCTTGAGGTGACTGTTGTTGTGATTTGGCGCTATATAAATAAAACTGAATTGAATTGAATATAGTTTTTTTTTTCCTTTGTCAATATAATTACACAGGCTATGGGCTGGCTTGAAGGGCCGTTGCACATCAGCCCTACAAGCACTGACAGCAGCCTATTCATTTATTTTCATTACTGACACTGGATTGCCCAATCAAATCTCTTAACACAACCGGATGGATAGCAGTCCCAACAACAGAGTGAGGAAGAGATGGTGGAAGGTAAAATTAATGTGGTAAGAAAATACATGGAGGGACATAATTAGGAAGGGAGAGATTCAAGTGGCTACTTTGACCATGAGCCACTGCTAATAGCTAAAGTGTAGCTTTTAATTGTCACATGCTAGATTGCAGTGCAACTAATATGTCCTAACCCAACAACAACTGTACCAATGTGATTAAAAAGAAAATTTGTTTCAATATCATAATATCAAAAATCAACCAAATTTTGTCCCAGTCCAGTCCTGGCTGTTGGTCTCAGAGGCTGCTGATTGTGCTGCAGACTGCTGATTTTTTAAAACACATTTTTTAAACATCCATGTGAGCATTTTCAGTAGTCTGGATGGGCTCACATACATACGTTTTGCTAATCTCTTGCTCAAGGACACTGTGTTTGTGCGTTTTATCATTTTGTTACTGGCACAAATTCAAATTTCAGAATTTTACAACCTGAACAAGTTAAAGGGTGAGAGAAGCTGCAGGTGAATTTTAAAACCTCACGAGTGACGTGACTTCAGGGTGAAAAAGAAAAGCCTCCCAAACCAAGGGTTCTGTTTCACTCTCCTTTTTCATGACATAGTGCAATCTGTCAAACTTTCAGACTTTCTCCTCCTCATCTGTGCTGAGCAGCACTGCAGTCTCAGCTCAGATGATGACAGCGGCTGAAATCCAGAAAGAAACTTTCCCAGGTTTCCCTGAAGCATTCTTGGGCACTGTTCACCTCCCGAGCAACAGAGGAGGAATTATTTTCAGAGCACTTTTGGGAAAACTCAGCCTTAAAGGATTAGTTTTCAAGATATGTGTGTAATGTTCCTGTTAGTGCGGGACATGTGTGTTAATGTGAAGTGTTCGGTTTGAAGGCTGGGGCCAAGAAAAACTTGTAGATGGACCTGTGCCCGCAGTCTGATTGTTGTTTTGGTGCAGAGGAAACTAAAGTAAATAATGTGAGGGGAGTTAATTCAGAGGTTATTTTTACTGGATGCACCGCAGGAAGAGAATAAGAAGCCAACAAGTCTGTAAAAGTCACTGACATGTTAGATCGGACCAAAATGACGTTAACGAATCAGTTCCCATATGATCATAAACACAACTGTGGTGTGTGTTGTGACCCACAAACACAAGCACCACACCACATTCTCTTGATGTACTCCAGTCTCAACATAAACCAAAGGTGTAGAGGTGTGCATCTGCTACACCAGAGCATATGGGACTTGATTGTAGATTGACCTAAGCCACAGACATCAGAGCTCATGCTACAGAATTAGGCTAATGTTGATCGCAATGAAGAAATTAATATCCTGAAGAAACTGCCCCATGTCTGGGGATAAGTGCTGCTTTTGTTGTGGTCCTGGGATTTTTGTAATGTATTTGATGTGCTTTGGCCACTGTTTGGCCCTTCTGTGTCATGATGTTTTTCTTCATGTCTTAATGTGAGTTATTTGTCCTATTTTACTTTTCTGCTGTGACTTCTTCTGATTTTATCTTCTGTGTTTTACTCCTTTGCCTTCTTTTATCTGCCCTCATTAGTTTCACCTGTGTCTGATCTACCTGTGTTTCCTTTCCACCTATATAAACATGTACTATATGAACACTTTTTACTTTTATAGAGGGAGACTATATCTTTTCTTCCCATTTGCATTTGTCAGGCACAGCATGTGTTCCAGTCTTCCCCATGCTCCTGGTTTAGATTCCTGTTTTGTTTTACCTTGTTGGACTGGATTTCTTTGGATTTGTTTGAATCAGCCAAGAAAGCTCAGTTTTTGTTAATTAACTTTTCCTGTTTCAGCCACAGCCATAGTCTTCAGCGAGTCGTGTGCAGCCCAAGAATCCAGAGCTGCCAGAGATTCTTGCAGAGCTGATATGTCTAACCCAGAGGCTGCATGTCTTGAACCTGAGCCACCTGATTCTGTGTTGCCTGGGCTAATAGAACTCGAACACAAGCTGAAGAGGGTCAAACCCTAATGAAGATAATATTGATATGGCATAGGAAACTCCACCTTGACCAAAGAGGAAGCAACAGCCTATTTTTCAGACATGCGTCACTGTCTGGTTTACATCTGTGTGGAGAACGATTTATTTTGCCATGGGACAGAGAGCCCAAACACACCTCAAAACTTTGAAGATGTATTGGAAGACCAAGGACTGCTGACTGTCATGGACTTTCCTCCCCAGTCACCAAACCTCAAACTTAACGAATAGTCTGAGAAATCCAAGAAGTTCTCTGGAATACTCTGACAAGGTGACAAGGGGTCGTTATTTAGTGGGGGATGGCACAGCATTTCAATTGCTTCTTCCTTATCCAGCATATTGAGACCATGTCCTACATTTTAATTGGCTCTGGTTTTCAAATTTCAACACTTGAGGAAAGACCTTTTTTTCTCTGGCTTTAATTTAATAACCTTAAAGGAAAGACCGACATCATGAGTCAAGCACTGATTAACCTGTCTTGTTTTTTGCTGCCTAGACTATGCCCAATGTGGAAATATTACTACAAAAATTACAAGCTATGATGGAAAAATAATGGAAACTATCACAAAGAAAAGGAAATACAGCAACAATACAGAGGTGTGGCTGCATCTCTACTAAAACCCAAAGATAATTACCAGACAGAACAACTGCCAAAATAAACATGAACATTTTTAACTGTTATTTGGATAGAAAATTCGCATTCATGAAAATAAGAGGACATAAAAGTTTAGAAAGCAAAGTTTAGATTTGTATTTAGTGAGATGAGAAAATTACGGTTATATTTGTCTTTCACATACTAAAATCATGCTAAACCTGTAACTTGCAAAGTTTTTGCGTGTTTATTTATTTTGGTATGTTCTGTCACCTTTAGTAATGTGTCTCACATTGTCCCACATCTAGTTTTAGGGGATCTGACTACCCTACTCAGGGGGAAATAACATGGGTTATCAGGGGTGGCTGTAGCTCAGGTAGTAGAACAGGTGCTTTACTAATAGGAAGGTTGGTGGTTTGATCCCTGGCTGCTCCGGTCTGCATACCAAATATCCTTGGGCAAGATATTAACCCCAAGTTGCTCTCTGATGCATCCATCGGAGTGTGAATGTTAGATAGAAAGCACTTAAGTGTAGAAAGTGCTTGTATGAAGTCCATCAGGGATGAGCCAGTTTCATATTTTCATTTTTAATTTATTTTATAGTTTAGTCTATATAGTTTAGTTAGTGTTTGGAATCAGTTGGCTTGTTTCAGTTTAGTTTTGTTGTTGTTTAAAACTGTTTTATTGGTTTTGGTGTTAGTTTGTTATTTATTATAATATGGTGTCAAGGAAAATTGGAAGAATTTCATTTTAGGCATTGCAATACAAACACAGAACTTTCTGAAAGAAACTGACTCACAGTCAGTGTATTTGCTGTATATGTTGACAAATCTGACCAATATGACCAAAACGATTAAAAAAAAAAGCTAAATCAAAGTTCTGTTTATATTTACGTTAGTTAGTCTTGTAGGTGCACAGTAACATTTCAGTTAGTTGTAGCTGTTTCCTTACTTCAGTTATCTGAATGTTTTTTTTCACATGTAGTTTTAGTTCAGTCTAGCTTAGTTTAGTTTAGCTAACTATAACAACCTTGGTGTCGATGGAGCTTGAGTTAAAGCAAAATGGGTTGCATGCAAGTACTTAGATACATACTGTGACATTCATGGATATTTTTAACATAAATTCAATCTTTTCACAGACACACACACACGCACACACACACAGCGAAACTTACAGGTGTAAGTTATTAAAATCAGCCAACATGTACACCCAAACAAACTGAAAATAAGCAATCTTTAATCTTTAATCTTTGTTTCTTAACATGTTTTACTTGTTGTAAAATTACTTCATAAAACATGAACAGTCTGTCAAGTTTTACTGAATTAGACCATCAGACAAATGCAAGTTTTTTTGGGTGGGTCATAATAATGTACTGTTGCCAAGCTTCTTTAACATAAAATGCCCCCCTAAAAGGATAATTATCATTAATGGTTCTTCCACTTGATAGGAAGTTATTACACCTATTAGTATGAAAGCCTTTGGTTTTGAGCTGATGTGAGAGTTTGTCACTTGGCAACATAAGATATGTCCCCAACGTTTTAGATATTAAAACCTTATTTATATGCTTAAGAAACATTATTAATCATTTGAAGCTTGGTGGGTGGTTTATAACACACCGTTCTATAGTGTGTCCAACTTAGAGCACCACTGAAAAACCAGCTGCACCACAGCTGAGAAACACCAGATGAATGATGAATGAATCTTCCAGGAAGTCGTATAAAGGTGTGTTCCTTACACTTCCAATTCCTTGGAAGTAAAATTCTGTAATACGCTGGCTATGTGCAAAACTACCAGTTTGTTAGATGAGTAAAACTTCTCTGAACTGGAGGCTTCAGTCCAACACAAATTCAGTGTGAAATATATAAGCAAATCAGAGTTGCAAGAAGATGGATTTAGCTGTATCAAAATGTAAATTCAATTTTCAATTCAATTTTATTTATATAGCGCCAAATCACAACAACAGTCGCCTCAAAGCGCTTTATATTGTAAGGTAAAAACCCTACAATAATAATAGAAAATTATAATATTCTTAACCCTGAGATTAGAGGAATGTCTAATTTTCCTGAAAACAGTTTGCCATCTGAGTCACACTGACACTGTTGAGAAAACACTCACCTGAACAAAGCAGCAAATCAAAATGGTTTGTGCTTTATTCTGACATAGAAAAGGTAGTATATTTTAATACTAAGATATAGGTTTATGTGTTATACTGCATGTACATAGGATTACACCCATTAGCATTACCAGAGGCACACTTGCATTGATGTCAGAACAGCACTCACAGCTGAAGTTAATTGCACTCTGTGTTTTTAAAGAAAAAACTTTAGCACTTATAAACTTTGGCCTAATTTTAAATCCTTTTGGTCTAAATTATTAACAGGAAAAATAAGTTTGGAATCTGTTTAACATCAGTAGAGAAGGCTGTAACCAGTCAGCAATGTAATCCCACAGGATGTTATACGTAAATGTGCTTGTTTTTGCACTAATGGACTGGCTCATGGGTTTCCATCTACCTGCATGTTTTCACTTTGCTCATAAAAGCAAAGTGTGAAAATGCACAAAATGTGAAAAAAAAAAAAATAGTTTGAAATCCAAAGGAATCCAGTTTACTGAAATATAAAACAGAGAAAGGTAAAGCTGAAATCTGAGAAGGTTCAGTCTTTACAGTATATTTCCTCTGAAATTATTAATCTGATGTTTCAGTTCCACTAATCACTGAACTCCCTCTAGGGCCAGTTCATGTACGTCTGCCAGTCCTTTGGACCAGCTGCTGCCCATGTTCCAACCAGTGGTACTGGGAAGTTCTAAGAGGACATGAACCTGTACAAGTTCCTCAATGCTTAAAATAAAAGATGCTTTCTTGGTATAAGTCCTTTAGGACCTAGTGGTATCCTTCAGGTAGACTTCTTCCAAGCACATAGAGAAATAATAGAACAGTCTATCAAGTGTTCACATGTGTATTTTTGAAACTGTCCCACATTCAGCTTCCGCACATAGTACTGTGGGTGCTTTGCATCACACAGGTGAGGACCCTTGACAGCCCATTGGTGGAATTTGAAGTAGCATCCTAGGAGTTTAACTATTGACTCTTTTTTCTTGATTCTGAGAAGCTACTTGAGATGTGCTACATTATTTTGACTTCAGTGTCAACTGGAACTTCCAGAGAAAGAGAAATCTACCACTTTTTGCACAAGGCTACAAACTAACCATATGAACAAATGAATCCCACAGAAATGTCCAGTTTCCATCATGTTTTTACTTTCTTTTCAGCTGTTTGGGTTTTATTATCTCATATTGTGCTCTTCTTCTGCACAGACTGCTTGTCTGACCAACCAATGTACTCATGTTCAAACACATAATTTATTTCAATAATCCTATTATAATACATGAAACCTCTGTCTGTCCGCAAACTCCTCCTCCACCATCACGAGTTGAGCAACCAAACTTAGCACACAGGTACAGTACATCTTAGGCCCCCAAAGATTCTTACCTGTATACACATTATGATGCCATCATGTTGCCTAGAAACCACCCAATAACAGACTAAAATTACAAACTAAACAAAACTGTAACATGTAGTTTCATGAAATTTATTACAACCTTTCTTTAGATTTGGAACCTTACACATAAGTGTAATCTATAGTGCATACAGCCATAATCCTGGATGCGCTGTAAGTATTTTTTTTTTTTAACTATCTTGAAAATACATTTTTAACAACAGCACATCCTAATTAGTTATTTTTTTTGAGATGAAATATATACTCTCAGATTTAAATGTATTTTAAGGTTTATAGTTAGGGTTAACCGCACTTGATATAAGTCCCTGTGTAGTCAACATTTATGGTGCTTAAGAAGCACTTTGTCAGTGCTGAATTTCATGAGTTAGGAAGCAAATAGGTAGCTTAGAAATGAGAACATAAAAACAACTTTTAAATTGTTCAGGCTTTTTAAAAACAGAAAGCAAACTATCCTAAGCAGTTAAGATTGTGCTGAGAGTCTGGTAAGTGTACTGCTGAAACTTAGTTGTGTTTTGTAGCAGCTTGGTTTAGTCTTGTTATTGCACGTTGGTGACTTTGTGCCTGTGCTGTTGCTGATGCTAAATGTGGGAATCCTGTTTAATTGTTCATGGTGGCAATGTGTGTACTATGAAATTAAGTCCCGCTGGCACCACTGCCTAGGGATACATTTTGCATAGACTGATGACACTCATGTCACCCGCAAAATTTCCCAGATAACAACCAAACACACCTCTCATCTGGTGCTAAGAAACCAGTTTGTTTGCTTTGTCCACATTTCATTGGTGCAGCTGTTGGACTTTGTTCTGTTTATATTTACAGTTACAGGTGTTTTTGGAAAAATCTAAATGAATCATATTCCATTGAACCAGGCCAGAAAGAATCCCATATTTTGCTGCTGCTGATGTGCTCTTGAGCCAGGCAACATTTCTGCATGTAGAGCTGCATATAAACAGGCGCAGATGATAAGAACAGAGCGTATGCTTCCAATTATCCTTCAAATACATAAATACACACACACCAAAACACACTCATGACACACTGGTGAGTGTGTGCATGTGTGTGACCTCACTGAAGCAGTTACTGGCAGTGTGTTCTTTGTCTGAGTGATTTTCTAAGGAACGAAAGCTGTGTATGTGTTTGTTTGCACTTGGGCATCTATCTTTGTGAGGACCAGTTGAAAGCGAGGACATGTTTGGCTTAAGACACAGCTATAAAAGGTGGTTAGAGGGTTCAGACTTGGTTTTAGAATTCA
The DNA here is from genome assembly GCA_015108495.1 of Heterochromis multidens. Taxonomy (NCBI): domain Eukaryota; kingdom Metazoa; phylum Chordata; class Actinopteri; order Cichliformes; family Cichlidae; genus Heterochromis; species Heterochromis multidens. The sequence goes on from VUQS01073864.1 coordinate 16,783, forward strand.
AATTAGAACCAGATGTAGGTCTAGGTAAACCATTTAGTTATGATGGTTAAGGTTAGTGTTTGGGCTCTGGAAATCCATTATGTCAATAGAGGTTATCAAAAATATACCAGTACATCTAGGTGAAGATACATTTTGATGTCAGTTACTCTGAAAATTGTTTTCTGTTTGATGTCAAAGTTCCAGAAAAGGTCTGGATAATTGAAGCTGAGTCTGTTTTCTATTTGATTACAAGATTAGTCACGGTCAGGCATCATTTGTTGTTATTGTCACAATAAGCCTGATTCCTCAGAAGTGCCTTTAATTTGCACTACACATGTTTGAGGACCATTTATGCAGTGCTGTAAAAAGTAATTGCCCCTAAACCTAAAGTGCTTTGAAAAATTATTTGCTGATTTCTTAGTTTTTCGCATATTTGTCACACTTAAATGTTTCAGATCATCAAACAAATTTTAAGATAACCTGAATAAATACAAAATGCAGTTTTTAAATGATTATTTCATTTATTAAAGGAAAAAAGTTATCCAAACCTACCTGGCCTTATGTGAAAAAGTAATTGCCCCCCTTGTTAAATCATGAATTAACTGCCAGACTTGTTGAATCAAGAAATCACTTAAACAGAACCTGTCTGACAAAGTGAAGCAGGCTAAAAGATCTCAAAAAGCAACACATCATGTCGCGATCTAAAGAAACAGCTGAGAAACAAAGTCATTGACATCTATCAGTCTGGAAAGGGTTACAAAGCCATTTCTAAGGCTTTGGGACTCCAGCTGTGAGAGCCATTATCCACAAATAGAATAAACTTGGAACAGTGCTGAACCTTCCCAGGTGTGGCCTACCTACCAAAATTACTCCAAGAGTGCATAAACGACTCATCCAGGAGGTCACAAAAGAACCCAGAACAGCATCTAAAGAACTGCAGGCCTCACTTGGTTAAGGTCAGAGTTCATGATTCAACAATAAGAAAGAGACTGGGCAAAAATGGCATCCATGGGAGAGTTCCAAGGAGAAAACCACTGCTGACCAAAAAGAACACAAAGGCTCGTCTCACATTTACCAAAAAACATCTTGATGATCCCCAAAACTTTTGGGAAAATATTCTGTGGACTGACGAGACAAAAGCTGAACTTTCTGGAAGGTTTGAGTCCTGTTACATCTGGTATCAAACTAACACAGCATTTCATAAAAAGAATCATAGCAACAGTCAAACATGGTGGTGGTAGTGTGATGGTCTGGGG
>VUQS01073865.1:0-30962 GCA_015108495.1 Heterochromis multidens
AACAACACCTGCAGTCAATTGGCTTCCTAACAACATTCAATCAGCATAAAAAGACTCCAAGGAACAGGGCACTTGAACACATGAGAGGGACTACTGTTACTCACCATGCCAAAGACAAAGGAAATCAGTCTGGAGCTCAGAAAGAAGATAGTAGAGGCTCATGATAAGGGGGAAGGCTACACTGCCATTTCCAAGCGATTCACAGTGTCTAGAACTGCTGTACGTTGCATCATTGCCAAGTACAAGGAGACAAATTCTGTAAGAAACAAACCTGGCCGTGGCCGTAAGCGCAAGATTTCAAGAACTCTGGAGAGGAAAATAGTCAGAGATGTCAGCAAGGAACCCCGGACATCTGCCAAGACGATTGTTGCTGACCTGGCCTCTGCTGGAGTTGATGTTTCAAGGAACACAGTTGTGAGGGCTCTTCATCGTGGTGGGCTTCAGGGCCATCGTCCCAGAAGAACCCCTTTACTCAAAGAGCGGCACATCACAGCCCGACTGAGGTTTGCCCGTGAACATTTGAAAGGTAAAGATGAGTTTTGGAAGTCTGTGCTTTGGTCTGATGAGACTAAACTGGAACTGTTTGGGCACATGGATGTTGCTTATGTTTGGCGAAGAAAGGGACAGGCCTTCAACCCTAGGAACACAGTTCCCACAGTTAAACATGGTGGTGGGAGCATCATGCTGTGGGGCTGTTTTGCAGCCTCAGGCACAGGGAGCCTTGTTCGGGTGCATGGCATCATGAAAAAAGAAAATTATGTTGACATTTTGAGGGAGAATATGCAGAAATCTGCTCGTAGTCTAGGCTTAGGTCGTCGCTGGGTCTTCCAACAAGACAATGACCCAAAGCATACATCAAAATTAGTCCAACAGTTCCTCAAGGATACCAAAACCAAGATCCTGGAGTGGCCTGCACAGAGCCCAGACCTCAATCCTATTGAGAATATGTGGTGAGTGCTCAAAGTGAATGTCCATGCTCGGAAACCATGCAATTTGGACCAGCTAGAACAATTTGCAGTGGAGGAATGGGCCAAAATCCCTCAGGAGACCTGTGCCAACCTAGTAAAGACCTACTCTAAGAGATTATTGTCAGTTGTGGCTCAGAAAGGGTACGGTATTGACTATTAATGGCCATGGAGCTAATAATTTTGGATGTCTCATTTTTGCCCTTTCTTGTTTCAACTCGGTGTATCAATAAAATATCCTAATTAAACTTAGTGGACATTGTTATTTTGGAAACAAATACACTATAAAAAACAAACACTTGTTGTCAATGGTCATTTTCATATTGAAATCAAGAGTGTTGTCTAATTTCATAAGGGGGGCTAATAATTTTGGCCTCAACTGTACATCATTGTACATTATGTCCACATTATAGGCTTCCTCTATTTCATTGCATACATCTACTGGAGCCTATAACTCATAAGAGATATTCAAGAGTTTAAAAATTCTGAAGTGTAACCAAGCTATGTAAAGATTATCCATCTTATAGCTGAAAAATAAGCATGCCAGTGCTCTGGGAGACAAACTACATCATGGCAATACTGTTTTTAAATGACATGAAAGTTACTGTATTTATTTTTTATATTTATAATTTCTATGCTATGCTGACCACAGGCAGGCTTTACTTCTAACATAGGTATATCACATCCAGAGTAACTGACAGGTAATCTCTGCTTTACATCCCTATACACCCTTCACTTCTCTAAACCACATAGGAGTAATTTGGGCCACCTCTACAACACTTTCTCAGGGAGGTGACAGGGTTTCTCATTACTTTACAGGCAGTCTGAGGGGATTCAAGTATTTCAATACAACCATGCGTCTCTTACACTGGAGTGAGACATTGTGAGACATTTCAAACATCAACCCGACTTGTACTACCTTCAGGCCTGAGTTCTTGCGCATGCGCAGGCGCCCCATCCACATGTCGGTCAGCAGCATCTGACTGCAGGTGTGAGCAATGAAATCTCTATGTTTGGCCGCTACAGCCAGCTGCAGGCAGGTGGCGTTGCTCCAGTTCTTCAGCTCGTATGTCAGCAACTTCATGGCCATCTGCTCATCCTGTTTATAGGACTGGTCTAGGAGCTCCACAGCCAGCTGGCCAAACTCTCTGGGAAAATATATAAAGTATGTATACAGGCACACTGAGTCATGAACCAAGACAGTAATAAGCTGTGCACAAAAATGAAAATGTAATTTAACCAGTCATCACTGCCCATCTGGCCTTAAGTCTGAGGAGATTAGAGTGACACACAAAGACACACACTCTGGGGTTTGAAATGGTTATTAGGTGAATGTTTAGATGAATTATGGAGCTAATATTAAATGCAGTATATCTTTGATAAATTCGAAATGTCTAATTGTAGCTAAGATGTAGCTACACAGTAATATAATGCAGCCAACACAAATATATAAATAAACACAACACTGCTCTCTCAAATGTTTAAAACAGCACCTGTAAATACCATGCCTTACGTCAAATTTTTAATGGGGGCTCCAGACAATAAAATCCTACACAATACTCTTGGATCACATTTCTCCTTAATTTCAGGACATTCCTTTTTGCAGACAAAGACACACAAATACACAGCACAATATTTTATTCTGAAGTAAAAATAAACCATCCTTCTGGAATTTGGGGAATTTACAAAAAAAAAGTCCTGTTTCAAGTCCTGTATGAAGGGATTCATGAGTTTTCAGATAACCTATGTGATAAAAGGCAAATTTGCTACAGTATTTAAAAAGCGTGTTACTTGAAAAACAAGGGCATGCTGCAAAATGCAAACATTACACTATGTATACTGGCAAATATATTTTGAAATAGCCTATACATATATATACTCAAATGTAAATATATGCCAATTCCAAGGCTATCTTTTCAAACTTTCTGCATGTGTGTATGTGTGTGTCTATGTCTGTGTTCATTTCAGGCATTACCTTAATCTCAGATGCATATCCTTAACTAACGATGGTGCATGTTATTAGATTTTTGTATGTGTCATTTACAGCCCATGAGAGCTAGTCTGAAACAGGTTAGTTTGTATGAGAGAAGGCATGTATATGTGCATCTACCTACATATACTGTAGTATGGGGTAGATGTTCCTGTCTAGACTTTCAGCTCAGCTTTACATCAATCATTTACAGCAGAAATGTTTCCATGTTTTCCAGCTCTTCTAAGTACTACAATATACATTATTTATATATAACACTATACTGGAATATCCTGTTTAAAATCACATAAGCCAGCAGAGAGAGGGAAGGAAAAAGAGTGAGACAGAGGGAGCGAGAGAGAGACAGAGAGAGATAGGGATAAAATGAAAATATATCATGTCACCCACCGAGAATTGTGGTTTAGTTCCTGGGAGATGTCATCCACCATGTCGTTCTCAGATGCTTCATGTGCCATGGCCTTACAAAGCTTACATGCCACCAAGGCCTTGGCCATGGCCTCTTCACCATGCTGCCAAAAGAACAGCGCCATCTTCTGACGTTTCATGAGCACAGCCCACACCATCAGCTCGTGGAAGGGGAAAGGGAAGTGGTTGATTTCTGGGTCGTCCAAATCAATGTCCACCTCTTCTTCTCGTTTACGTGTCGTCTTCTGACGACCTCTTCGGATTGGCATGTCATCCTAGTGGAGATCGATAACATGTGAGTTCAAAGGGAAGACAGAGGCATTTACCATAAACCTTGCCAGAGGTAAATTTAATGGCTTTTCACCAGGTTGGCTCTCTGTCTCTGGAGACAGATCCACTGCCAGTTAGTCATGAATTGGCATAATTTCACATTTTGACTGTTGAAAACCACTGGCAGTTGGTCAATTAAATCCATTTGAAAAATAACTTTCATTGCAAGCTTTCTTTAACAGAGATCAGCTGGACATGAAAGACCACAGAGCAGTAAAATATTCTGCAATTCTAGATAGTGACAAATATCTGCATAAGGTATAAGTTAGCATTTTGAATGATATTCAGAAATGACTGCAGTATTACAAATGAAGTAATACAGTGATCAGTGATCACAGCTGTCACGTGTTAACAGCAGCATTTTTGACATACATACTGGCTGGATGATAAATCGGCTTTCATAAAGATAGAAAGGCAATGAGGAAAATAAGTCATTGTCAACATGGCAAAAACAACAGAGAACACACACTGATACACAGGGAGATAAATTCAAAACACGCAGAAAAACAAAGGAATGGACAGCCATGTGTGTTAGTCGAAAATACCTCTGAGACACATGCTGTGATGAAAGCTTTATGAAGCTTTAAGTTACTTAGCTTACACAGTCACCACATACCATGTAAACCTGATCAGGTCACCCATCACTTTTTCAGTTAAATACAACAGGACTGCTTTGAAATGTATCATAAGATATATATGCTTTTAAACTGTCTGGAGCATGAGTCTCCAGCTTTTTAAAAAGTCCATAAATCTGAGAAAACTGTAAACTAAAATGAGTTTGTTTTGTTTTATTGGCTGTTTATGTGAAAAGTGTTCAGCTGACTCAGAAATATATAAAGGTTACCAGCAAAATATATTAAATATACATCTAGAGCTTCCCTTCATGGACTGCAAAGCACACAGTGTCATGGTCCTCCAGTCTTCCTGGCTGACTCATTCTTTCTATCTTTTTCTCACTCTGGTTCTCTCTCTCTCTCTCTCGCTGTCTGTGTTTAAGTTTGCTTTAACCACACCCTGTGTTTTAGAGGCGGGTCTTTCTTCAGCTCCTGCCTGCCAGTTCTGTGTACCTGGGCTGATTACTCCACCTGGGAGCAATTGGGCTAATCAGCTGCCATCTATTTAAGCTGGAGGAAGACATACAGTCAATGCTGGATTGTTAACTAAGAAATAGCTAGTGGACAAGATTAAGAGTGTTTCAACCTTTGTTTGCCCTGGCTTGTGTGATTGCTACTTACCCTCTGTTTCCTTCTGTGCAGGAAAGCTGGACACTAAGAGTGAGTAACCTGAGAGATGTTCATGTGGAGAAGGATTCTGGATCGGATGGAGCTGTTGTTTTCTGACTGGGAAGTTGAGGAGTGACCACAGTCGGACCTTTTGTGTTTCACTAACTACGAACTCTTTCTGTTGATCTGTTGCACATTTCACTGTAAATAAACGCACTGAATTTTGAAGTTTGAGGTCTGCATTTGAGTCCATTCGCACCCTCAGCCATGACACACAGCACACACTTTGATGAGCACACTTATTTGGATGAGTAAACTGTAGACCAGTTAATGGAGGAGACTTGAGGGATAGGGGTTAGGAACAGTGAAGGAATGATTGAATAACATCCTTGATTGGAACAAGACTCACCTCCATCCCCAGCAGTTTCAGAGCTTTGGGCTAGAAATGAAAAAGAAACATTAACACACAGCAAGATCTTGTTGAATGCATTTTATTGCACACTTTACTTTTTAGGCACAAGACAGCACAGATTTAAAGACAGAATTACTCACAAGGCCAGGAATATTCTTTAATAGAGTAAATCATTGACTTTCACTTGAATGTATGCTTCAAAATGGAACCAATACTGAGAGAGAGCACTTTGTGCTCATTTGAGTGACAATATATATAGCAATAATCTTATAGTTGTGTGTTTGCATGTATTAAAGATGTTTATATTTGTAGACTTGGTACAGTACTGTGTGTCTGCATTAAAGCAGGGCATGTATGAATTATGTATTCATGAACCATCATCTGAGTTGGTAAAAATAACCCAAGTCTCTTGTGGGGATTTTGATATCTACATCTATTTCAAGGCTTTGTTCTTCCTTAACATGTGTTTATGTGTGCATGCACATAACTATGTGGCTGTGCATTCACTTGGTCTAGAAAATCACAGTTAAAGTGGAGGTGACTCTGTCTTTCTTGGTCTTTTTCTCTCTCTCTCTCTCTCTCTCTCTCTCTCTCTCGCTCTCTCTCTCTCTCATTTTGCCTCCTTGCTCTGTCTCTGTCCTGTTTCTTAGCTCAAGCGTTATCTGTGCCTTTCCAGCTGCTTTGTGGCTACCATGCACTCTTGTACAGTAAGATACACAGATGCAGGAAGGCTCACATACATATATATACGCACACTCACAATCACACGACCGAATATACAAATACCAAGGTGCACCATTAAGCAGAAGTATTGTGTTTTATACAGTTATGCATGTTTACATTTTCCTCACAGCTGTGCCAATGTGTAGGGTTTCGAGGCTGAACAAGAGAACAACAATGTGAAATGTACCATATAATGTTCAAAATGTGCAGAATAAAACACAACCATCAAACATAGCATGACTTCAATGATCACTTCTGTCACTTTGGTTGTGTATACTAATCACCAAGATAACTTACTGGTGGGGTTGTAATGAACTGTGTGTAGTTACAGCACATGATGAAGAGCTCCTGTTACAGATAGATGATTTGTTGCATTAGGCTTATGATAGCCCATGCTGTGTTCCTACTCTACTTGATGTGGAAATGAATAACAGAGGAAGCAGTGCTCATATATTTAACCTCTGCTGACAAACAGCACCTTAAATACATAAAAACAAAGTTTGTGTATATTTAGTGACTACTTTTCAACTGAAACCTAAAATAGATTCCTTTATATAATTATTTTGGTTTCTAATTCAGACAATTACGCTTAGATATGTAGTTATCCCATTGCTGTGAGACGCCAGCTAGCAGCAGCACCTTGAAGACAAACATATCGAGCCTACTGCTTTAGGCTTATACACAATAAATATCTAATATTAACCATATTTATTGTATTCTTTCTAGCTGTAACCCTGTAACCCTGGTTTTTCTGATATTATGTTCAAAAAGTACATTATAAATGTAGTTTAACTTACTCAGTCCTATTTATTCCTACCTATTTTTCTACTGCAATTTCAGCCAAATATATTTGTGGTATTTTTTTAAACACTTAAAACCCACTCGTCTTTTGACGTACAAAAAAATAAAACTCCTAAAAATTTCTCTCATCTTCTCTTCAAAAATAAAAATGAAGTATCTCACTGACAGCCAACTGCAGGTCTCCTTTCCTGCCCCTTGTCACGTCAAAATCTTTAAAACCTGCATCTAAAAGTTAATTGATTACCACCAGCAAAGTGGAGCTGACCTTTGCACAATCGCTGATAAATATGTTAGTATAAGAAATATCCTGTAATTTGCTCTTATGAGCCTCATGCCCTTGAGAGGGCAAATTTGATAATGAGGCTCATTTCGCCGGTGCTGCTCCTTAGATAAAATGACAGTTGATCTGAAATTTATTAAATGCTAAGAGCATAAAGCAGGTGAGAGTCATCCACTCACCCTCTTGGGTCCGAAGAGGTTATGGTAGAGAGTTCGGAATCTCTTCCTGGTGTAGTTACACCGATATGCCCCCCCCATGAGGTATTCAATGACCAGTCCAATGTCAATGAGGCTGATCCGGTAGTCCGGCGGCAGGTTTCCCTAAAAATCAAACAGGGTTAACAGGCAACGACCCACACCAACTGATTAACAAAGGAAGGGAAACAAGAGTACAAAACAAATCACACAGCCATATACACTCACTGCACAAAATCCATATCAAACTGTTTTTTGGCTATGAAAGAAAACTTGATTATCTGATTCACCTTGAAGTAGATCCAACTGAACCCTGGATACTCTTGCTTGGAAAGAACACACAATGTCAGTGAGTAAACCGCATGATAAGCAAGAGAAAGAGAAATGAGATACACAGAAACTCTTGGGTAAGATCTCTCTTCCAGTCTCTTTAATAAATTGTTATCTCAACCAGACTGTGGTTCAGTTTGACTTTTGATATTTATGTGGGTCTTGGTTTCAATGTAGAAACGTGAAAGTGTTTTATCAATACTGTAAGCAAAAAAATAAAAATAAAGTTAAATAAAAAAGGATCAGAGTTTCAGGCATGGTATTACTCTGCAAAGCTTTCTACAATGTAACTCCATAAAGCCCCAAACTGTAACTTATTCTTTTATATTCAATAGAGGAGCTGAAAATGAGGAGAGAATTAAATCTCAGGTGCAGTGTGAATTAGAGAGTGTAATGTCTGAGGACAATTACAAAGCATGTAAAAAACTGAATGATTTGTCATAATTTGCATTTAGGGATATAATGAGATCTTCACAGTGAGGTTCAATGCAGTCTCGAGGAGAAGAAAAGAGAAGGAAAGTATAAATGACTCATTAGCCTGGAAGAGAGTGGAAGTAGCATGGAAAGATAGACAGACAGCTATTAACGCTGGAGGGGAGACACACTATTGAAACCGAAGCTCCTTCACATGTGGACTATAACCACATCAGCAGTCTCTACTCCGCCTCATGCCCTCAACATCAACCCTGTAGCACTTATCCTGGTAGCCACCGCTCCTTTGAGACACCAGTCACCTGACAAACCTTTACACCTGCCCTGACACTATCTCCACTGTTCTTCCATCAGATGTGACATCCTAAAAATCCCCTGTGTCCTACTCATCACTATTTCATGGATGATGCCCTACATACGGCCACTGGAAAAAATAAGTCCATCCATTGGAAATTATCTTTTCTGACATTTAATTGTATATAATCAATACTTGATATTCTTCTGTGGTAAAAGTAAGTAGACTTTCTGCCTAGCAAGCTAGTACTGTCCTCTGTAGTGGAAGTGACGTGCACATTTGGATGCATCTTCTCAGTTGCGAGAAGGTTTTCTTGCACTCACCGTTTCAAATCCACCCAAAGCTTTTCAATGTACAGGCTGTTTCATGAACATGTGAGTCCAGAGAACACTATTTCAAAAGGCCTTTACCTATGCAGTCCTTTGAAAAACTAAGTGCACCCCATGATTCAGTAGCTTGTAGAATCACTTTTAGCAGCAATAACTTGAAGTAATTGTTTTCTGTATGGCTTTATCAGTCTCTCACATTGTTGTGGAGGAATTGTGGCACACTCTTCTTTACAGCCTTGCTTCAGTTTGATTAGTTTATGCACAGCTCTCCCGTGCAGGTCCCGCCACAGCATTTCAATCAGGTTGTGGTTTGGACTTTGACTGGGCCATTGCAACGCCTTGAATAAAAGTTGCATTAGTTACCAGCAATTCCTGTGACAAAATATTTGGAGGCTGCTTCTTGACTGCTCACGGACTAAATTTACTGGGGCTGCCCAGTGGAACAATTTACTTCAAGTAATATTTTAACTTTAACTTTTTATTTCCCTTGTTAGACTTGTAGGCATCCACAATGTATTTTTTTATTTAACTATTTATTTTTTTGCTGAATGTCTTATAAAGCTTTTTAGATCTTGGAATGATGGCACCAACACTTCAATAGCAAAGAGTAAACCGGACTCTACTAGTGCATCTTAAAAAAATGTCAATATTTTTAAAAAGTTATTTTTTATTGTAATTTAATTTAAACAGGTAAACGTTCATGTATTCTATATTCATCACATTTGAATTATTTTAAGTCAGGTATCAAGTACTGCTAGAAAAGGAAATCAGCATCTACCACCACCACCAGCACCACCAGATGATCCCAAATCATCACAGACTGCGGAAACCCCACTGGACTTCAGACACCTTGGATTCTGTGCCTCTCCACTCTTCCTCAGACTCTTTAACCTTGATTTCTAAATCTTTCATTTACTTTCATATGAAATGAGGACTTTGGACTTCTGAGCAACAGTCCAGTTCTGTTTCTCCTTAGGCCAGGTAATTAACTTCTAATATCTTCTGATATTCGAAATCTGACAGTTGTGGCCACTTTCCTGAAGACGTCTGTGCATGTTGGCTCTTGATGCACCGACACCAGCCTCTGTCCACTCCTTGTGAAGCTTTCCCAAGTTCTTGAATTTACTTTTTTTGACAATCCTCTCAAGGCTGCGGTAATTCCTGTTGTTTGTGCACCTTTTCCTACCACACTTTTTCCCTTCCAGTCAACTCTATATTAATTTGCTTTGATACAGCAATCTGCAAACAAGCAGCCTTTTTAGCAGCATTTTCTGAGCTTACCCTCCTTGCAGAAAGTCATCTGGACAACCGTCAAGTCAGCAGTCTTCCCTGTGATTGTGGTTGCATGTAGACCAACATGAATAGTGATTTACTGAAATTCACAATTCAATATTTTAATCTGAGACACTCAATTTTGGATTTTCATGAGCTATAAGACAAATTAAAACAAAAAAAGGCTTGAAATATTTTACTTTGCATGTAATAAAAAGAATATGTGAAAGTTGATCTGTTTGAATTAAATAATTAAAAAAGGCACTTTTTCACGATGCACTAGTATGTTATTTGTTTGAGTATATCAACTTTACCTGAAGGCAAAGTTTCAAAGAGGATCAGATATGTTGGAAAAGTCATGGCATGTACTTATTTTTTCAAATAACTTCAATAATAAATAACTCGTTGTTCTCTACTGTCTTATACCCATATATCTATGGTGCTGAGGGTATAGCATATACACATGTACCACCAAGTAGACAGCTGCTGATCTTTCCTTTTTATTCCCTGTGGTGCTAAAGGTCAAGCTAATAGCTGTTTGTTTACACTTTCTATGAATGCACTCTGAGCACTTACAGACCAAGAGTTCTTAATATTCTTGTGTAGTTAGCTTTGAGTCCTAACTGACTTACTAATGAGGAGCTGAAACTTTTTAAATTTGCCGGTAATACTTTGTAGCCCAAGCATTTTCTACTATAAATATGTTAGTATAAGAGTTTAAACCAGGTGTTTTGACTAAGGCAGGTTTTGCCCAAACTATGGAAACCTCTCAGGTAATAATGGTAAAAGCATTGCTGAAATATATAATGTGCTGTGTACTACATCCATATTTCTCAACCCACTGTTCATGCTGGCTAATGAGATGGAGTCCTTATAAACTACTAATGTATTCTGAGCTAATTCCTGAACTCTCAGTTCGTAAGTAGCAACGCAAACTGAGGAGAAAAACCACACCATTAGATTGGGATGCCTTCCCAACCCCCGTCTGATACGCGAGACTAAAACCACAAACTGTACTGCAACCAAACGTTTGCCATAAAGCTACATTGTTCATTTACCTCACAAATCAACTTATGATTTAGCAGGTGTCATACAGAGGCCCGTTTCTATGACTCTCCCTTTTCTTGAGCTGCAGATTAAACCTGAAATCAGCCTGCATTCATCTTTACCGCTGATATCAGCAAAAGACCTGCAATTTGAATCTAATTAATAACTGTTAATTGCCAGCAGTAAAGCCTAACAGTCTTCAAAGACCAATGAGAAAGAAAGGAAATAGCTATGACATGAAGACTCATTTAAATCTAATTAGCATCATACCATGATAGAACAGTGACACACAAACACTCTAAACAGACACTATTGCAATTACACACAGCTCTGCAAAAAGGAGATGGTAATGTTACGCCATGCACTACAGTGTATATTTTGCACATTGCTGAAATGGTGTAGTGAGATGGCAAGTACTGTACACTGCATGTTCTCGCTTTGTACACCAGCATGACATCAGAGTTGTGTGCAAAGACAGGGGAAGAGGTAAAGGAGGAGAGATTACAGCCACTTTCAGAGGAGCATCACTGTAATCAGTAACACTATAATTAATGAGCACCTCTCCATGCTAATGGTAATGGTTGTTGACCTCTCTATCATCTCTCAAAAGTGTGATATGTGCTGAATGTAAAATATATGCTGTCATCTTTTATCATGAGCGATTTTAAGGTGCTATAGAAGCAAAATTATAATGTAGATTGTGCTGTGTGAAATGTTTTGGCTGACAAAGTTATACGTTGAGAGGAAACTCCTCTATTTCATCATCCAAATACAAAACACAGTGTAAAAAAGTCCTCTTTGCATATTATCATGACATGTACACATATATGTTTTAAATGTCTCTTTGTATCTCTCTTTCTATCCCCCTGTAAAGCTCTCTGAATGACCTTGTGTCTGAATAGTGCTATACAAATAAATTCGACTTGACCTGACTTGCACTATCACTATTCAAGAAATCAAGTGACAGTCTATATAAAATACAAGTTAAAACTAAAACAAACTGTGGAACTACTAAGCTCTTCAGCCTTACAGCATTTTCACTGGTCTCACTTTGCTCAGTATTGCTCCGAGTTCTGTGGATAAAACAATATTTAATACATGTAGTGTTTGTTTACCATGGTGGTGTATGCCTTTGATAGAGAAAAGAGTAAACTGAGGAATCATGAGAGGGATGAGAGTCGTGCACAGCACTACACAGCCACTGCAGCCCGCAACTCCAGCTGAAAAAGAAAAGCCGGCCGGCCTCTACTTGCGGTTTACAGCAACTAGGGCAAAATGTAGATATATACGAAGTGATGCGAACAGCATAACAACACACACCACAAAAAAAGCAACTGCAACTCTATGTAGTCAAACTTGTCTTCTTTAATATACCACATTCCCATACAGAACAGCAACAGAGCTACTGGGACGGCAGTGATGGTCATACCTTTTTGACATCTCTGACGAGGTGGTACAGGGTGTTTGATGGTCCATGGCGCTGTTGAAAGAAAGAAAAAAAGAATGATGGAACAAGTATTTTTTTTAAAAAGGTGTGTTTTCACCACTTTAGGCTTGTTGTTACCGTGTTATAGAGCTCCTCCAGCCTGGAAAGAGTGAGGAAACGGTGCATGCTGACTCCATTTTCAATCAGCAGCTTGACAAAGTCAACTCTGTCCAGAACTAAGGCATCCAGCATCGCCTGCTCCAGGGAACCAACCTAAGACATACACAGCACATAATGATACCACATCCTATAGATGAGAACTGCATAGATTTTTTTTTATGTAAACAACTTTGAGCATCAGCTATTATTGTTATTAGTAGCAGCAGTACAAGTAGTAAGTTCAAGTTCACAGTATGTGTATTCTTGTTTATACTGTATCTACTTCTTACAGGCCACTGCTGTCCATAGATGAAGATCTGACTCCGTGCGATGTCCACTCTGTTCCACGCCAAAGCCAAACTCAGCTGATCTGGGGCTGAAGCATTAGCACCTGTTGATTGTTAGACATAATAAGGTTTTACTTTACTTGGGAGACTACTATAGAAAAAAATATTTTTGTGCTTTGTTCTTCAGCGTTTTGCAATGTACTGTATATCTCCGCTGCCACATCTATATCTCTGATAGTCAGGATCAATATAAACCTGAGATATATACTAGAGGAATTCCTCCAACTTTTTAAGAATTATTTTAAATGGACATTGTGTTTATTTATTAATCTGCAAAATTTGCATATTTGTACAGTGCTGCAATGGGATTGCTCAGGTTATTGATGATGAATTCTTTTGCTCAAGTCCTAGGCTAAACTGCAACATTTTATTGTGCAAAGAAGCTTTGCCTACTCGAGGTTCTGTTGAACTGTATTGTGCCTGTCTACTGACACTGTCTGCTTTGTTCCTGCCTTTGGCTGTGCCTGTTACTGTATGTGGGTCTGTAAAACAGAAGATCCAGTCTTTGATCACTGATATTTAAGTTTCTTTAACACTCCACCTCATCCTTGCATAAAATGTGGACTACAGTTGTTTTCCTTTGACTTTCTGTGTCCATGAAAACCATTTACAGTACTCTGATCCTCTTTTAGCAATAGGTCCTCCAGAGTACATATCAGTAACATAACTAGAGGACAAAGTAAAAGAAGTCCACCATATGCAAATGTAAGATTAAAACCAAAAAGAACTAAAAAAAGTGGCAGTCTGAGCGGATTAAATTAATTCAGTGTAATGCTGGATGGAAAAAACACCTTGTTTACAAGATTCAGATTTCAAGATTTGTGTAAATCTGTAGAGTTATTTTCCTCAATGAAGCTCTAAATGATGACCATGACTGAAATTAATATCATAACGAAATTGTATTGTGGTGTGAATGCATTCAGAGACTCCTGTCATTTCCTTTCTCTCTCTCCTCTGTCACCTAATATTTTGGGAATAGCTGAGTGTTTTTAAGGTTACTTTCATACACAGAAAGATTAAATATATTTTTAAAAAACGCACGTACTGCATTTAAACTGACTAGGCAGTCAGACTACGAGAGATTTTTTGTAGCTCTACCTGTTTGTACCAACACATTTCAGCCACTGCTGACTAATGAGACCTAATGCAAGACCACAGCCTGCTGTTCCCAACAATAATTTACCGCACTGCAAACATAAAAAACAAGAAAAAGTAAGGAAGAAATTGATTTTTAGCATTTTGACCAATTGGCTATAAGGTAAAGCAAAATAACAATATCCCTGGTTTTGACAAGATGGTGTAATTTTTTAATAAGAATCACAATATCATCACTTTACACCCTGCTCTCTCTGACTTGAAGGCTTGTGCTGCATTACTAGAGCTTAATGAAGTGAGTTCTGACAGAGTCCCACTAATAACAAGCAGTGCCCACTAATAGGAGCTTTAGGGGAGATATGTATATATTAAAAGGAAGGGAGGTCCTGCTTTATCAAAGGCCTGTGACTTCATTCTCTCTGCCTGCAGGGAGGTTGAACTGCAGTCAACTGACTTTATGTACCCAATCTTTAGGATATTGACTACCCCAGACAGCAGGCCATCAATTACTCCCACCTCACCACACTTGCACCATCTGTGTGTAGCTGTTGTTTCCTTGCTGAGATGTCTCTTTCTACTTCTCTTAATCTTTGTATCTTTCTCACACAGGCTCGCACTCACTCCTTAAATTCTTTTTCTCCTATTCTTGCTCAGTTCGCTCCACTCTGTGTATTCCTGACTGTGATGTTTTTTTTGTTGAGCCTCAGGCGGTGGTTTAGTTCCTTGGCGAAGGAGTCTAATCCAGTGTTTTAAAAAGCTCTCAGGCAGGATGTGACCGATTTCATTTTACACTAAAAGCCTTGAACACATCTCATTCACTGAGCAACAGAACAAGAATTGCATCTAAAATGGCCCACATGCTGCTGACCATAAGGCATTTTTTGCCCCTTTTCTCAGTGCTCCTAACTCATCTTTAATTTCTCTAATTTCTTACTATTTATGTTCTTTTTACTATTTTGCCTTTTTGTTCTTTGACTTCACTTCCTGCCTTCATTTATTCTCAAAAGTTTCTCTAACAATGTGAAGAGAAATTAATAGTGGATCTCACAAAACACACTAACCTTATGTATATATGTATACATGAGGAAAGTAACAGAATGACAGAAAAGGAGTTTGGGATGAAGATAATTAATGGATGGGCCAAAGAAATTATTAATCTTCATTGCTCCTCATAAATTATTTTAAATGAGTTTCTCTTCCACACTTTCTCTCTCGCTCCCAACTTTAGCTTTGTCTCTTTCTCGTTCTTTGTGGACTGAAATGTTTCTCTGAGGAACAATTCCTGAGACAGTCAATCATATGCTCTGAATTTCTAAGCACTCCCATGGGAATCCCTGATCCTTGGCACGCATGTATGAGGGTGTGATGTCTGTGCTTACATGTTTCTAGTTGTGTGTGTGTGTGTGTGTGTGTGTGTCTGTGTGTGTGTGGCAGGAAGAGAAAATGCATACAAACTCCTGTGGGCACAGAAGAAGCAACAGGAACCACAATCAATACAACCTACTGAACAACCAATTGAGAGTATGGATCCATGACTCCTCTCGTTCTCTCTGTGTGTCTGTGGTTTACTTTAGTTGCTATTTCTACACTTGACATTTTAAAAAAAATTTTGTAGCCAAATTCATTGCTCTTATTAATAAATGCATAGGAATTTGTTACAGAACAGCTTGAATATAAGCTTTTTTTACAACTGTACACTGATGAGCCAAAAACATTATTACCACTCACAGTCAATGTATTGGATGCAGGAGAAATGGGAAGTTGTAAAAATCTAATCACTTTTTCCAAGTTTCAAATTTTTATGCCCAGACAACTGTTCAGAGCGTCTCCAAAATGCCAGCACTTGTGAATCATTCATGGCCAGCATTAATGAGTACTTACCAACAGTAGTATGGCGAGGGACAAACCATTAACAAGCAACGAGCTGTTGGAGGATGCACCCTACAAATGTAAACTTCTTAGTCCAAGAGCAACTTCAGAAGTCTTGTAGCCCATAACTCAGTGGGTCTGAAGTGTTTTAGTGTCACAGCAGGAACACAAGGCAGGGCTGGTCACAATGGTTTGTTCTTCAGTGTGTTTTTGTGCATATTTCACTGTGTCAATCCTAAAGTGAGTTGCCATGCTGACTGAATAGAATGTGTTGCAGTGTGATATATGGAGGAGGAAACAAGAAGGATATGAGCCTTTAAATCACTATTAGCTTGTCTCTGAGATATTTTATAATGTGTTCTGACTTGCAGTGCCAGAGTACTCACTGTCTCTCTTTTTAAATAGAGCATACAGTCATGGCCAAAAATTTTTATTTATGTGCACATAAAAGTTTTTGAGACTTATGAAATACTTGTAATTGTTATTCACTATATCATAAAAAATGTAAAACAAATAATCTAAATAAAAACCCAAAGCAGGACAGTGCATGAAAAAAACAAACTTTTGGCCATGACTGTAGCCCCTGAGTGACCATGCCACATAAAGCTCTGTATATGTGTAAATACAAGATATTTTAGGCTTGGACTATGCAACATGAGCTGTGCTTAGGTGATCTATTGCTTTTACAAAGTACTTTTACAAAGAACTCATGAAAATGTATTTCTTAAATGCAACTTAAATGCAAATATATACTTCAAAAGAAATGCCACAAAAGACAGGGCACTTTTTATAATTCATCGGGGACTGTCAGTGTCATCCTGTAATTATTTGTCTTTGGCCACAGAGGTAATGAGCAGCTGTGTTTGCGCTAATTGATGATTTTACAGGTGTTATTTTTATCTCTGGTTTTTAATTAGCATACCAAATGAGAAAGCTGAGCTCGCTGCAAGCTTGCCTGTAATGGCTTTAATACTGTAGCTGGTTGGAAACTAGAGCCACAATCCCCTTATGTTTAAGTAATTACTTAAACAATTAGACATCTAAATATACACATCTGCTCACTGTGTTAGTTACACCTTGCTAGTACTGAGTTGGTACCCCTTTTGCCTTCAGAACTGCCTTAATTCTGTGTTACATAGATTAAACAAGGTGCTGGAAACATTTCTCAGAGATTTTGGTTCATATTGACATGATAGCTGATGATTTGTTGGCTGGACATCCATGATATGAATCTCCTATTCCACCACATCCCAAAGGTGCACTATTGGATTGAGATCTGTAGTAGTCATTTGAGTACAGTGAACTTATTTTCATGTTCAAGAAACCAATTTGAGATGATTTGAGCTTTGTGACATGGCACCTCATCCTGCTGAAAGTAGCCATCAGAAGATGCTTTATATGTGCTCATAAAGGGATGGACAGGGTCAGCAACAATACTCAGGCAGGCTGTGGTGTTTAAATGATGCTCAGCTGGTACTAAGGGGCACAAAGTGAGCCAAGAAAATATCCCCCACACCATTATGCCAGCACTAGCAGACTGAACCATTGATACAAGGCAGGATGGATCCATGTTTTCATGCTGTTTATGCTAAATTCTGACTCTACCATCAGAATGTTGCAGAAGAAATCAAGACTCAAGATTTGTCATATCTATTGTCCAATTTTGGAGAGTCTGTGCAAATCGTAGGCTCAGTTTCCCGTTCTGAGCTGACAGGAGTGGCACCCAGTGCGGTCTTCTGCTTCTGGAAGCCCATCTGCTTCCAGGTTTGATGTGCTGTGCGTTTTAAGGTGTTCTTCTGCATACCTTGGTTGTATAATGATTATGTGAGTTACTGTTGCCTTCCAATCAGCTTGAAGCAGTCTGTCCATTTTCCTCTGATCTCTGGCAGGAGCAAGGCATTTTCACCCAGAGAACTGCTGCCCGTGGATATTTTCGGACCATTCTCTGTAAACCCTAGAGAGAGTTGTGTGGGAAGATTCCAGTAGATCAGCAGTTTCTGAAATACTCAGACCTGCCCATCTGGCACCAGCAACCATGCCACATTCAAAGTCACTCAAATCACCTTTCTTCCCCATTTTGATGCTCGGTTTGAACTTCAGCAGGTCGTGTTGACCATGTCTACACACCTAAAAGCATCGCGTTCCTGCCATGTGACTGGCTGATTAGATATTTGTGTTAACGAGCAGCTGAACAGGTTCACCTAACAAAGTGGCCGGTGAGTGTATATTTCTGTCATCGCTATATAACGTGTAGCTAGAGCCAACATTCAGTTGACTTACCACAAAAACTAACAAAGAGAAAAATTAATCATTTAGCAAGGTGAAAAGTCAGTTACCTGTAACTGCTGAATGCAAACTAGACATGAAGTGGACACCAAATGTATAGCCATTGCTCACTTCTAGACTAAATCCAAAGTAACAGATAAAATAAGATACATTTTGCTTTTGAATCTTGCAGCCCCACACTTATCAGAAAATATTAAATGGAGTTTCTAGAGAATAAATAAGCACAGATGTCTGTGTTTTATTCCAGAGCAACGAGCCGTAGCGCCAAAAATTTGTATGATCTGAGCAACTAACTGGAACCATGTATGTGGAAGTCAAGGAATGCTATCTAAAGCAATCATCTTCCTTTCATCTACAGAAACCGCCAAATAACAACATTTATTGAGTGAAATTGAAGTCACTCACTGTACACTCATGCTTCAATAAACACACAAACATCAAACATTAAACACACACACACACCCACACACACACACAAATGCACATACCCACCTTTGAGTAACGCAGTGAGAATGGCAAGGTCAATGTCTTGATGACCCTCTGATCCCATCCGAAAAACTGTTATCTATGAGACAATGAACAGACAATGACACACACAGAGAGAAAGAAAGTCAAGAAGATAGAAAAGTAAGCGTGTCTGTAAGAGAGGTGGGGTTTATCCTGTACAAGAAAAACTGTTTCAAAGTGATTTTAGTTTCGAGTCATTCGATTGTTGTTTGAGCAAATGTATTAAAGCTCATAGCCTATAAAGCAAGTAATTCAGCCACATCTTGTACGTTCTCATTTGCTAGATTAAACTGCTTCACTAAAAACACTGCTGCTGAGGTGCTCAGTGGTGGAAAAAGAGGGGAACTGAGGAAATCCTCTCATGTAGTGTACTGTAGTCCCCCTCTCTCTTGGCTCTTATGGAGAGAACTCCACAAGCAGCTTGTTCACTGGAAAGAGGGAATGAAGGGATTTGCTGAGAAGGCAACTGAGAAGAACGAGTAAAAACATGTGAAGGGAGGAGGATCAAATAAATATGAACTGCAGGTTTTCTCCCTTAACACAGTCCATTCTGGTCTTTTTTTTTTTTTGCGGTGTTGTACGCTTTTCAGATTAGGCTTAAAGGAAATATTTTACTCTCTGCCTAGTTTAGATCTGTATTTGCTGCATATTTTACATCATGTGTGAGAATGGACAAATGGTGCGATGGATGCAAGCTAAAGTGAGCTGTGAGGGTAATTTGAGAAATGTGGTGGTTTTTCTTGATTTCTTTAAGTCATAAATAGCAACAATGCACACGTACTGGTGTTAACGTGTGGGCACACATGCTCATATGTGTGCATGTGTGAAAGGCACCTTGTGGGAGCATGAGAGAATCCGTGTTCTGAATGCTTGATGAGCTATTCCTCTAATCCCTTACAACCAGCCATCCATCTCCTCCCACCTCCCTCCCCGCAGCACATCTTCCTTCCCATCTACAACCCCCCACCCCCACCCCTCCCCCAAATGCCTTCATTTCGTGGGGCTCCAGGAATCCGCAGTCTTTGCTGCTGCTGTTGCTGCTGCATCCCTTGGGCAATGCTGCAATGTTGTAGGCTAACCCTCCTCTTTCCCACTCTATATCTCTCTTTTCTCTCTCTTTTCACACTATCTAAGTGAACACAAGAAATTCAATTCACATTGATAATTTACAGTATCTGTTATACTGTTTCTTCATTCGAACAAAAACTAATTGCTAATAAGGGTAACTTTTAGGTGTGTGTGTGCTCATGTGCATGTGGTGGTCATATGCCCATCTAATCACAGGGTCTTTCCGGAGGTGAGACAGGAGTGTAATGAGATGTGAAGGTATCGATTGAGATCTTCTTGATACCAATGAGTTGCTGGTGCAGAGTGTAATTTCATTCGCTTCCCTGAGTTACAGTGTGCCTGTGTGCAGTTTCATAGTGTGGCCAGTAACTTGAGCATCATTTGCTACATTGCCAGACTCATTGCCTGCACTCTAATAGACACTGACAACGCATTTAGGGAGCCATCTGTAGATCGCATGTAAAAGTCTTTTCCAGTGTGCATGTATGACTCTGTGTTTAAGTTAGTGATTAGTCTCATCTGTGCTCTTTTGTAGAGGCTTGAAAAGGTCAAATTGTGTATGCAAAATCTGCAACCTTCTGACAACACGACTTACAGAAATAACTACTTATACTGAAAAAAGAAAAAGAAAGCTGAAGACAGAGAGGGCAGCTAGAGCTACAGCTGTTAAAGGCGTGTATGTGTGCGTGCCTAATTTCAACTAATCTGGCCTTTTGTGCATTATACTCTGTAGTTATCATTACTGGGTTGAAGAATTCCCCTACAATCACTCCCCGGCACAAACACACACACACGCACACACAAACACACACACACATGACTCTTGGTCATCTCCCTTCAGGACTACAATCAAAGACAGTGTGGTAGATGAATGATGATTATAGACAACGTTCACTTTAGCTTCTATTCTCCCCTCTTCCATCCAGCATCTTTTTTTCAGCCACTAATCTTACAACAGCCTCTCACCGGCATGCTACCCCTTCATCCTTTGCCCACTGCTTCATCCCTTGTCACGCCCTCCAATTACATCCCCAAGGTGACCCTGCGGATATGAGCTACCTGCTATCGCAGGGGCTCCACTGCTCAGAAGCTGAGCTACATATCCTCTGAGACAATGCAAGATTGCTTTAATCTCAACAATCCCACAGAGAGTCATCAATAAGTGTGAGCAAAGGTAAACAGACAGCTTCCCCCTTGTCTAGTTTTCTCACCTCATACACTCAAAGATGCTCTTGAGTACTTACTGGGAGCAAATAAGTTTAGCACAGTGGTAGACACAGTTTCAATATTTTTTTCTTTTCCACTCAAGGCATAAATTCACCCATCTGTTGTGGATTCCAGCTGTCTTTTGACAAGAATAGAGAAACTAAGAAAAGAAGTATTAATGACAAGAAGAGGGAGACAAGTGGAGGAAGGGATTGAGAGAAAAGGCGGCAGGAAAGGGGAAGCGTGCGTGAAGCAAATGGAAGACAGAAGGAGCGAGATGTTGTGTTGGTAAATTGAAGATGGATATATGAAATTAAAGAGGAACAGGCAGGATTCTTGCATCTTCAGAGGTGCTATGCGGCATGCCCTGAGGATCAGAAAACAGCTCTTCATACTCCAGTGAGCCGAACTGATTGTAAAACATTCATCTTCATTTAACAGGCAAAGACCCTGCTGACACTGACCAAACACACAATCACGGGTTTCCAAATCATCTTCTGTAGCTCACGCAATAACAATGGTAAAAGTTCAAGTCTGACAAAACTCTGCTAATGGCTTCATCTGGGTGAATTTTAAGCATAAATTATTTACATGTGTATTTCTTTCTTTCTGGGAGAAACCATAAACCAATAGCTTTCAGTACAGCGAGAAACAGAGGAATGAGGGAAATAAGTTTCTCTACTCATGAAATTTTAAACTGATAAACTGCCCTGCTGATAATCAACCAAGGAATTGTCTCCCTCTGTTTGCGCCTCAAACTCTCTGCCGCACCTCATTTCCCATTTGCTATATACCCAAACCATTTTTTCGCCCTGTCTCATTTTCCCCCCACATCCCCTCCCCTTTCCCTCCATCTGTCCCTACCATGTTCCCTCCCACACTCTCTCTCCCTCTCTCTCTCTCTCTCTCTCTCATGGTCCATTTAAGTCACTCGTTTGCTCTCATTTTCCTCCTACTCTTTCTTAGTATCTCTTGTCAGAAGTGTGGAGGAACATTGTGGGCTGGTGGTTCCTCCTCAATATTTAATCCGAATTAAAGAAACAGAGATGGTTTTACATTTATTTATACAAAGCTTGGACATTGTGTGACAGTCAACCCCCGCTGCCTCTTTCAGTGGGGCAGTGGGGGCACTAATCACACTAATCACACAACATTAACCCCACTGACACAAAGTCCTGACCTATCATTCTGTTACAATGCAATGATCTGCTGGAAAACCCAGGGTCCTGTCATTCATGTAGATGTTACTGTGGCATGTGCCGCCCAAACTATTCAGGAATGTCTCGAGGAACATGGCCTGCAAACGCCACAGACCCCAGTCTGATTATTATAATCTATGGGATGCTTCAGAACAAGGTCCACCACCAGTGGTCCATGCAACCCCCAGGGATCAAAGGATGCCAAAATCCTTGTGCCAGATACCACAGGAGACTCCCATTTGTCCAGTATCAATAACACTAAGGGGTCAGAGATGTTTGGCAGCATAAGGTTCATCTAGACTATATTAGGCAGGTGGTTTTAATGTTATGGCTGATAGAGTATATAAAGAAAGTAATGACACTTACAACGAGAAGTTAAATGATACAGAACAGCATTCTGGCACCTTCAATTGATAAGTAAAAAATTTGTAATTGGCAGTTTAATGTATAATACTTTTCTTGCGCTGCAGCCTTAAATCTCTTTCAGTTGGTGCCATGAAAGCAAGGAATGCCAGTGTCCTGTCATGTGTTTATGTCACTAAAGTCACAGGTTTGGGATCTTATATGTAATAAATTATTAGTAATATTAATAATATTAGTCACTGATTAGCTTTGCAATTAGACTCCTTTGTTTTCATTCCAGCAGGCCAAAAATGGCTTGAAAAAGTGTGTACTCAATAAGAAAGTTAGTTTCCACTTCATACAGTATAAAGCAGAAACAACCTTAAGTATAATAAACAAAGGAGAGCCAACAAGGAAATAACTGAAGCACAAACTGTCTACATAAATAAACCAACATGCTGAAAATATGGAAAAAAAGCAAGACACAGCTTTTCTTTGGTCTCCCTGCTTCTCTTCACTAGCCCTCTTGAGTACACACACACACACACACACACACACACACACACACGCACACACACACACACACACTTACACACACACACACACACACATACCCAGTCACCTGCGGTCTAGATCTTTTCTACTTGGGTGTCTTTGCCACACAGTCAAAAGAATCAAAGCACAGGCATTCTGGCGGAGAGAGCCACACAATGTCACATTTTCTCTCTCTTTCTCTTTCATACTTGCCCCTTTCAGACCAGTGCAAAGACTCAGGTTTAACCTGCTACTGCTTCTAATATGAAGACTTACTATCCAAGCTTGTTTTGTGATCTGACTCCTCATTTGTGTCTTTAAAATGGATACTGCTAATTCTGTGGAAAACATGCTGAATAATCTTTGTAGAACTTAAGACCACATTTTATCCTTAGTGCATTTAGTAATTTGTAATAAAAAAAAGTTTCTATGTGTCTAGTTCTGCAGACTTCACATGCAGACAGATGTGTAAGAGTCAGGAAAAATATAATTTTGCTCTCAGAAAACATGTACCATAGCTATTTTTATCAAGAATTTAAATCAAGCAAAATACTTGATCTCTTGAGTGGCTTTAGTGTAGTCTGTATGTGGTTAGTGATAAAGAAACACTTTTTTGTCCACAGGTCAAAAGAAGCAAGAAAAATTGAAAAATTTACGAGAAAGAAACTGTCAATTTCAAATATTTCCTTAGCAAAGTTTAACTCTTTACCCCTTGAAAGCCTACTATTAGTAACCCTTGAAACTCTTTTTTGAACTGAGCGGTTTCTGTCATATTTCAGGCCTGCTTATAGAACAAAATGACTGGGTTTGCTTCAGAAGTTTGTGAGGGTGGTCTCTGCCTATGCAGCTATCTTTGGAAAAACCTGGAAACTATTCTGATGGTCGTCAAACCACATCTTATTGATATATACTGAGGTGTCAAAACTCGTCATTAAGGGTACAGGAGAGGTCGTCAAATGCCGCCTTTATGGGGGAAACAGTTAACAATTTTCAGTCTAATAAAACTGGTTAACCATCTCCTCTGTTCCAGTCTCATAGATATCTTTTGACACACGGTCTATGCACGAGGCATCACATTAGCAGCATGTTAGTGGAGCAGCTGGATGTGCTCAGGCATAGTACTGAGCTGCAGGTCAGTTGTGTTTGGCAGAGCTCAGAACACACAACATAATCCTTGTACTGTATTTGTAAAACAAGTGGGAAAAAAAGGGTAGAAGAGTAAAAATACACTTGAGGTCAGTGTTTACAGCAAGTTAAACATGAGCCATTATGATGCCTGTATAGACAGCTAGAAATAACAGCCAGAAATAGGGGAGTATCTGTTCTGTCATATACGCATGAAGAAAGCAGCTGAAAAACGCAGCCTGAAATGCATTCTGCAGAGACATGCTGTGAGCGTGAGTGGAGGGAAAACTCATGTGATGCCCATTAGCTTGGTAAGTTAGGAGGGTGGCAAAATGATCTCAGTAAGAGAGACAGACAGGTAACAGACAGCAGAGAGATAACATATCTATTTCTCTCCTTTATAAAAACCACATTTAACATTTTCCCTTCGATACTCTCTGTATGGCAGATGGGCAACAATGACTGCAGTTTTTATGAGAGACGCACAAATTGCTGGGGAATACAATAGCCAACTTTGTTATCAAAGTTTTATCTCCTTAGTAAATGTTTAATTGCATTGTTAAGGTTACAAGCCAAAGATGACTATTTCTTTTTGTTTAGTTTTTCCTGCATAAAGCATTAAGATGTATCAATTACACACAAGTTAACACAGAAGGTTTATTACCCCACCCCTGCATCTCCTGATGATATTTGACTAATTAGTTACATTTTATATTGTATTTTATAGATTATTGTCACCAAACTTACTGAAGCTCAAGGTGGATTAAAGTGAACCAAAATGAACTTTTACTTATAGGTTCTTAAGTTCAGAGAAACAAGTAAAAAAAATTAATTCTCCTGGACTCACCCCAAGCCAACAAGCAGGCACCTTAGTCTATAACTCAGATCTTGTGTAGGGTCTCTCTCCTAATCTGTCTTTTATCACCTCGTAAATATTCTCTCTCTAAGTGACACAGAAAACCTTATGGATGCCTGTAAATCAAACAGGACTGGAATGTTCTCCTTCCTGCTATACCCAAAAACCTAATTGACCCAAATGACTGCAGGTGATTCAGAAACTCTGCAGTCTGAGTGCTTAAAGACAGAACACTCAACACCTGTTTTAAAGACCTTACATTGGTTGCCTGTCAGTTTCTGTATTATTTTTAAATTCTTTTACTTGGTTTAAAGAAATTAACGGATTCATGAGCTCCAGTATTTATGGCTCACATGCTTACAGAGTCTGAAGTAGTATGACTCTTAATGTCCTCTGGCACAACTCCTTCAGTTATTCCAAAGTGCAGGAGCAAAACCTTTAGCAAGACAGCTTTTAGCGTTTTTTGCCCCAAGCCAGTGTGCCAGAGGACCTGAGAGCATCTGGAAGTTTTTAAAAAACAAAAACTACCGCTTTAGTCTGGTTTTTTAGCATGGTTTACAGACCTTACTTACTTCATTCAATTCACGTTGTTTTATCCATATTTTAAAAAATTATTCTTTCTTGTTATAATATTTTTACCTTAAAATCTTTTTATTCTGATTTTCTGTTATTTTTTTCTGTTATTCACTTATTTTTGTGCTCTTATTTTCTTATTTCATTTTATTACATTGGTTTTGAGCTTTAATTATTGGCTTGTCAATAATCTGTGAAGTACTTTGATCTGGAATAAGCAGCTGGTGCAATGACACCTGCTTTATAAATAATGTTTGACTGGATGATTGATACTTAAACTCATTCAGAGATCATGATGACTGTCCTTAAACACATGGTTGGGGACTGATAACACTGCAAAGATGCACTTTTTATAACAGTTTTGTGAGTTCAGAGAGACGCTGCATTGGATTATCTGGGCCTTACATTTGCTCCTGCTGAATGATTCACACTTCATTGTTCTGCTTTTGTATATTGTGTTCAGAGGATCCATTAATGTGAGCATCAGTCAGCCACTGGAACCCCATTGAGGGTGTAATCAATCCACTTACACGCTGCACAGCCATGACCAATGCTGAGCTGCCTGCAAAATGCTACATGTATACCATGTGTGTGGATGTACCATGTCTATAGATTTTGACTTTTGCAATTAATACACTGACTGAATCACAAAATATATACTGGATTGACGATCAAGAATTTTACTAAAGTAAAGAAAAAATGGGTATGTGTATGCTACTGATTACAAATTTAAAAGCAAAATGCCACTATCAGCCAGCAGTCCCAAAAATCACTGATCTGGCAAATACTCCCTTCCTTACAAAACATCTAGTGAACTATGTTTAAAGCAAATTGGGGCAAAAGCAACCAAGTAGCAAATGAGTTAGTACTGCTGCTGGCTGTTTTTGCATCAGAGTGAATATATGGCAGTATTATCCTGTAAAGTGAGTGTAAGGTTGTGCAGGAGTGCATGTAGATTGGATGCAATGTTGTGGTATACTTTTACTCACAACATGTATGTATGTATGAACGGGCTTTCATTTAGTACAGTCTTATCATATCTCAATGGCAAGCCATGCCAGAATTGTATCTATGTGGCTATAACACTGTATGACCTTTATCTTATGATATAGCGCCCTGTGAAAATTTATAATGTTGTGTAGCTACCTCTCTTTTCTTTATGTTTTGCTTCCAAGGAGCCAGAGTTAAGTGGTCTTGAGAAATAGTTCTCCAGTTTTTCTGAAGGTCTTTCAAGGCTTTTCTTTGGACATTGGCCAGTCCTTGTACCTAATCATTTTCAGAGGAATGTGTTTTTTTTTTTTGCTAAAGCCACTTAACACTGACCTATGAATCATTCAAACATAAAACACTCACCTCACTCAAGGGATGAACCAGTGTTGTGTCTAACACATAACAGACAACTTAGCAAAGAACCAATTTAAAATTGTATCTTTAGGCAGTTTGTTACTTTGTTACCGCCTGTCGCAAAAACACATCATTTGTTCCCATTTCTTTAGCTGAATCGATAAAAAATGCCAAAGATAACACTGTTTGACAGACATAAAATAGTATTTTTGCACCAACAAGGTGAATCCCAGAGACCCGTTAGCAGAAAACTTAGTGTATCTCTGGATGCTGTGCAGTGTGTTCTTAAAAAAATTGAGGAAACTGGACAAGAAGATGGCAAAAAAAGAAGTGGCAGGCCTAAAAAAAAAAAATAAATAAATAAAATATCTACAGCAGGTGAACAGTATCTCAAACCTGTGTCCTTAAGAAATCCAGCAATGACCTGACACAGGACCTGAGAGATGCATCTGGCCTTTCAGCTGATCCATCTACTGTTCACTGAAACCTCATCAGAAATGGTCTCAGTGGAAGGGTGGCTGTCAAGAAGCCATTCTTAAGGAAGGGAAACAGGGAGAAAAGGCTGAGGTATGCCAAATTACGCAAGAACTGGACAGAAAATCAGTGAAAACGGGTCTTATGGAGTGATGAATCTAAATTTGAAATTTTTGGTTAAATCGTCAGTATGTATGGAGTAGATCAGGAAAGAGGTAAAACAGTGAGTATCTACAACCATCTGTAAAACACGGTGGAGGCTCTGTTTTGGTTTGGGACTGCATTTCAGCCAATGGTGTTTAGGATCTTGTCAAAATTGTTGGAATTATGAATGCAGAAAAGTACAGTCAGATTTTGATCCACCATGCAATACAATCTGGAAAGCATCTGATTTGAAACAGCTTCATTTTTCAGCATGACTATGATCCCAAACACACTGCCAGTGCAGTAAAAGCATACCTTGATATAAAAACACACAAAGGAACACTATCAAAATGCAATTTGTTAACAAAAACATTCTGGTTCATTTGTGCATTGTTTAAACAGTTAAATAAGCAAATTTGATTTAAAAAAAAGTGTGCTCACACAGTTTTTGAGAAATTAAACTTTTTGCCTAATCAAGTTTTGAGCAACATGCATCACATGAATAAATTACGATAACTTAAAAAAAGTAGTAAAACACAGACGTATATTTTTCTCACAGAAAGGCTGTACAATTGAATTAGACCACTTCAAAGTCATTGGGTGATAACTGGGTGCAGACATAACAGGCCTGATCTCAAAATAATTTTAATAGAAAATTTCCTAAAAAAAAATGGTTTAAACCCAAATTTGTATTTTATTTCAGTTTCTATTTAGGTTCAGTTGTATTTTCTGCAGATATCAGTAGTACCTACAATACTTTCTGTTTAACTAGAGACAAATCCTGAGTAGTTAATGGGAGATGTGTAGTATGTGAGGTATTATAGAAATGTATGAAATAGGATGTCCAGTGGTGTCAATTCTTATAATTAGTAGCCACTTAGGTTTGGTTTGTCAGAGACATTCAATAATGTTCACTATTAACAAAATTCTGAAAGTTATGTGAATTATCTCTGCCTTTCCTAAAGAAGTGAGCCATGCAAACAACTTCCCATTAATAGAGGTACAACTGTCCTGAGTGTACAGCCCAATTGCTGCACAGAGGCTCTCATGATGTGCAGCTATTGAACCACTAACCAAAACCTTAGCTTATTCTAACTTCATCCACTGTTTCATGCTAAACTGGGGACTTTATAGGAACTTGCACCCCCAGAATGGAACTGTGTAGACATTTTTACATACAGATACACATTCCCACTACACAGAGGTATTTAACAGCATTAATAAGTGCTATGTGTCATGTGACTGCTCTCAAAGGGACTAGGACTCCTCCCCAGGAGTAAAGGATGTGTGTGACTGCATTGCTTGACAAGACACTCATTCTCATGGAGTGCATGAAGAAGGGGGACATATTCTCAAGGTGAAGGCCATTTGGTCCTGAACGTCATCCGAATACATTTACATCTACTTAACATTACATGTTTTACATACATAAAAGATGGAGAAATAAGTGCTTCAGTAAAAGTTTCATGATGTAAAAACTTTTTCCATTTTGTTCCTCTTTCAGTTATTTTTCATTTTTGGGCTGCTTTATACAGCAGAGACATCAAAGCACAAGTGAATAGTGAAAATGGTGTTATAAGTTGTTTAATAGTGTGTCTGAATGGGTGTGTGTTTCTGTGTCAGGTTGTCTGTGCTTCAGTGTTTATCTATTATATCAATCTGTCTGTACTTATGCATGTGCAACTGTGTATAAATGTGTTTACCACAATGTATATGTACACATGTATAAGGAGTATGTCTGTAAAGAGGGACTCACCAGTTCCTTCTTCTTCATGCACTCCATGAGAATGATGAACAGATGTTGGGCCTGTGAGCGGCTGTAGGTGAAAGTCTTCTGAATGGTCACCAGCAACTGGTCTCTTAGAGACTCATTAATTATGCTGCAGAGGCAGAGAGCGGTGGAAAAAGAAAAGAGAGTATCAAGAAGAGGTTCAGAGTGACAGGGAAACAAGGCAAATTACATCAGAAGGTTAAACCAAGGCTGACTGGGACTCTTAACTACCAAATCTCTTGAGTCTTTGCTGAGATGTGAATTTTCACATTTGTGTGTTATTAAAGTATTGCATCAGCAGGTTTAATTTTTTTTCCAAGTTCCTGCATACAAACATACATAAATATCGCAGGATATTGTGATCCAAAATAATCCCTTGAAGTCTACAGTGCATCCCATTTTTTCATATGCTATGATATTCGTGTATGCCCTTGCACTGCAGTAAAATGTGTACATGTGAGTGCATACCCTCCCTCCTCTGAGTATTTATGTCCAAAGGCCAAGATGTCAGAGGCTCTGCCACTGCCGTCGCACACCACCACAGGAACTGGAGGAGTGTCCCTGAGGTACTCCAGCACTATAGAGATCACATTAGGGCCCCCTTCTACGATCAGGGCCACCACTGGCACACCCTGACCAATACCTGCACATGAAAACAAGTGGCAGCAGGAGAAACAGGGGGTAAAGAGTGAAAACAGGAAAGAACAATACAGAAATATAGCTACAAACAGCCATGGGGCCAAGCAGTTCAGCGGGGCACAGATATCATAACAACTCCATCTAATCGTGTCTAATTATAGTTAAAGTACTATAAACACTGATTTGGTAGTCAAATGATACTTTTTATTATCTCTTCACCATGGCATCTGTTAGTGGATGGGATACATTAGAGAGCAAGTGAACAAGTGAACATTAGAGAGCAAGTTTTGTCCTCAAAGTTGATGTGTTAGAAGCAGGAAAAATGGACGAGTGTAAGGATTTAAGCGAGTTTGACAAGGGCCAAATTGTGATGGCTAGATGACTGGGTCAGAGCATCTCCATAACTCCAGCTCTTGTGGGGTGTTTCTGGTCTGCAGTGGTCAGTATCTATCAAAAGTGATCCAAGGAAGGAACAGTGGTGAACCAGTGACAGAGTCATGGGCGGCCAAGGGTCATTGATGCACATGGGGAGCGAAGGCTGGCCGCTGTGGTCTGATCCAACAGATGAGCTACTGTAGCTCAAATTGCTGAAAAAGTTAATGCTGGTTCTGATAAAAAGATGTCAGAATACACAGTGCATCGCAGTTTGTTGCATATGGGGCTGCATAGCTGCAGACCAGTCAGGATGTCCATGCTGACCCCTGTCCACCGCTGAAAGTGCCAACAATGGGCACGTGAGCATCAGAACTGGACCATGGAGCAATGGAAGAAGGTGGCCTGGTCTGATGAATTACATTTTCTTTTACATCACGTGGATGGCCGGGTGCATGTGCATTGCTTACCTGGGGAACACCTGGCACCAGGATGCACTATGGGAAGAAGGCAAGCCAGGGGAGGCAGTATGATGCTTTGGGCAATGTTCTGCTGGGAAACCTTGGGTCCTGTCATCCATGTGGATATTATTTTGATA
>VUQS01073866.1:0-17126 GCA_015108495.1 Heterochromis multidens
AATGGACAAGAAAGGTGAATTTAAGTGACGTTGATCGTGGCATGGTTGTTGGTCTGAGTGTTTCACAAACTGCTGATCTGCTGGGATTTTCCCCACACAGCCCTGTGTGGGGTTCACAGAGAAGAAATATACAGGAGCAGCAGTTCTCTGGGAGAAAATGCCTTGTTGATGTCAAAAGGTCAAAGAATGACCAGACTGCTTCGAGCTGATAGGAAGAAAACAGAAACTCAAATAATTACCTGTGACAACCAAGATATGCAGAAGAGCATCTCTGAAACAACACGTCCAACCTTGAAGCAGATGGACTACAGCAGCAGAAGACCACACCGGTGTCACTCCTGTCAGCTAAGAACAGGAAACTGAGGCCACAGTTCACACAGACTAGAAGATGGAAAAACATTGCCTGATCTAATGACTCAGTTTCTGCTGCAACATTCAGATGGTAGGGTCAGAATTTAGCATAAACATGAAAACATGGATCCATCCTGCCTGTATCAACAGTTCAGGCTGCTGCTGGTGTGATGGTGTGGGGGAGATTTTCTTGGCACACTTTGAGCCTCTTAGTACCAACTGAGCATCATTTAAACCCCACAGCCTGAGTGTTGTTGCTGACATGTCCATCCTGTTATGACCACAGTGTACCATCTTCTGATGGCTGCTCCAGCAGGATAACATGCCATGCTCAAGCTCAAGCTCACTGTACTCAGACAGCCTCCACATAGATAGAGCTCCAACAGAGCACCTTTGGGATGTGGTGGAACGGGAGATTCTCATCATGGATGCAGCCGACACATCTACAGCAACTGTGTGATGATGTCATGTCAACATGGACCAAAATCTCTGAGCAATGTTTCCAGCAACTTGTTGAATCTGAGCCATGAAGAATTAAGTTCTGAAGGAAAAAGGGGTCCAACCTGGTACTAGCAAGGTGTACCTAATAAAGTGGCCAGTGAGTGTAGTTGTCTTTTCATTTTGTTGAGATGAGATGCAACACTTTTGTGTAGAAGCGGCAATGTTTTATGACAATCTTGGCCTAAAATAAGCACTATGTTATATGTGTATCTGTCAGGGAAACACAGGAATCCACAACTCCAGTTACACATCATAAGTCCCAGGAGGAATGCAGTGGTGCACAGCATCATGTGAATGATCTACGTGTGGGTCCATGCACACACACAGAAGAAGATAATGCATGTCCATTCATGCTGCTTTTTTCTGTACTTCCATGGATGCATATGTGCATGCTTGTTCCCATAGGCTTTTATTTGTGTGTGTGTGTGGGGGGGGTGGGTGGCAGATTTTTCAAACTGGGAGCACAGATCTCACTTAATCTGTAGTTAACGGCTGTTTAAACAACCTCCATAAATGTTTAACACTGCAGCCCAAACCCGATTGAATGGGAGGCATTTTACCTCATGCAAAAACAGGCCACCAGGGGCCTCAAGGGCCCCCCTGACTTGCATTTAATGTGTGGAAGAAGGCAGTCATTATCAGCCTTACAATGACACAATTCACTCTGGTTGTGTGTCTGCTGTCCCATTTGGTTTGTATGGGGGTCTCAGTCCTGCTGATGGCTGTCTAATTGAAAGAGTAAATCAACAGCTAATGTCCAAAGAATTGAGGTGTCTTTGATACAAAGAATGATTCCTCTCAAAGATTCAGTGGAGCAGAGCCAGAAGAAAGACTATATAAGGTGAGTTATTATCTATATCTTTGGTATGGCTCTTTATTTGATCTCATTTAAAGATGTTTCTGTTCTTCAGCTTTTCCTGCCCATCATAGCTCAGAGCAGCCTGCTAAACAAAGTGTTTGCAGGATCATTTACAGAATGGATCTGTGATATGATGTTTTTTTTATTTTTTATAAGCTAAAGCCTGGTTTGTGGCAGCTGTGTTATATTTAGGTTAATATGTTTCACTTTAAACATGGTTTTGAGATAAAGACAACTTCTGTCCAGATGTTTTAGCCCATTTTCTGAAATAATCTCCATCTATGTTAACACACCAGCAAACACATCACGGTCCTCTTTATTTCTTACCTCTTTATTTTGTCAATACTAAATATTTACTGCCAACAGCTAATCAGAGAACCTTTCTGTGCAAAGTACTACTGATACATGGAATTCAAGAACAGCAGCATATTTTTGGAACTTACCAAGAAGTCCTATAATTTCTCTCACTTTTCTCCAGGCCCTCACCTTTCTTCCTGTCTCTAAATAAAGGTGAAGCTGAATCATGCAACAAACAGCAGTAACCTTGTCCTCCTTTTGTGATTATCAATCTGACATCATCAGCCATTAACAGCTCCAAATGTTCTTTCAGTTCCAAAAGGTAAACACTGAGGCACCATGCATCCATCCATTGACTTTGTTAACTGCTTTGGCAGGCACCTACCCCAGCTGATGTAGGGTGAGAGGCAGGTAGACCCTGGACAGCTCGCCGGTCTACCACAGGGCCAGTACAGAGACAGACCAGCATTCACACCTACAGTACATTTAGAACCTAACAAGCATGGGTTTAGACTGTGTGAGGAAGTCACCACACAGGCACAAGGAGATCATGGAAACTCCACACAGAAAGAATCCAGCCGGCCTGTGGATTTTAACCAGTCTGATCCACTACACCACCGTGCCATTAAAAACGGTCCAAATCATTTCTTCTCTGATTAAATGATCAATGCAGCCTAAACAAAGACAGAAAACCAAAGAACAGCAACATTTGAAGGGTTTGTGAAGTTGAGCTGGTTGATATATAATGATGTGCTATATCACTATAAATGCTACTTTTTGCTGCTCCCTTGCCACAAGGGGTCGCCACAGTGGGAAGCTCCACATGTTTCAGTTGGCAAACTTCTACACCGGATGCCCTTCCTGACACATCCCCAAAGGAGATTTGTGTTTCTGGCTGGAATCAAACCACCAACCTTTTGCGTGCCAAGCAAAAGTGTAAGCAACTACACTACGGAGCCACAGCTACCAGACATACAGTGAAGAACTACCTGGTGGCTAGCTACATCACTATGGTTAGTCTAATATAAACACATTAGCACAGGGATGAGGAGGATGAGGGTAAAAATGCTGAGGGTCTCTGATGGGCGGAGACAAACGTCATCATATGACAGGAAGAGGATGCTGAAAACAGACCAAACTTCAGCCAAGAAATCATCTGAGTCATGCTGCGCAGTTTGGATTACTCGCTATGAAAAAGGCCTGATACTAAGCTTAATGTCCACACTCAAATCTTAGTCGGCCCGAGAGTGATTCTTTTCTGAAAGGTTCAAATATTTGGGACACCATGAGCCCACGGGCTGTCATTGCTCCACATGATCAGAGCTGAGGAAAAGCTGGACAGGCTGAGAATGACCAACAAACAGTTTTTGGGGGGCTTCAAAAATTACAAATTACACTGCAGCATGTTAGAAAGATGAGAGCTTCATCCAACGCAGGAGACACTCGGACTGTAAACACGGTGGATATGTCAGCATGCAGAAACTGAACACACCATAACTCTCATAGCTGTTCCTATAAGCTGGGAGTCCTTTTCTGTCATCAGCAAAAAATTACATGAATCTGCTTGTCCTTCATTATCAGATATGGTAGCAGCGTTCACACATACTACACACACTTCATCATCATTACAGCGATGCTATTTACAGTTCTTAATTCCAGTTGTTGGATTTCTTTTTCTTACAACATGAAAGTAAAAATAAGCCCTCTGCCTCCACTGCCTTTGAGCACAAACACATACAGGGCTGGTAGTGTGTGGAGCACAGTGACTGGTGCACTTAAGAGGGCAGGACTCCCTCCACTCAGCGCTCTAGGGGAACACAGTGATTTACTGTTCCTCTCAGCAGTGCTATAAACGCTGCTCCATTCCTTAATGAGCCACTGACATGCCGAATGTTTCCAGCGTGTTTTCCTTTGGCTCAGTGGGGACGGCTGCCTGATTGCTGCCCCCATTAAGAGGGCATTCCCACTGACACCAGCGCGCGCTTTCAGCTATACGCACTCAGGCATTACAAGCAATCAACTAAGGCTGGGTAATAAGGGGCGTCTATGCAGCACCTGCTGTGCCACTGGTTGAAAACAGAGCCAAGAGGTGATGCGTGCATTCAGACAGTTTAGAGTTATTAACAGTATTTTCCAGTCAGAGAGGTCAACTTATATCTCCTATAATGAGATGCTTTGACCCTTATTCCCATTTTCTTACTGTAGAATCAGAGCAGTGACTCAGGACTGCACTGATTGATCAAACCGGCACTTAACAGACTGAACATACGGCTATCAAAGGAATTCCACTCACCTGGGTATGTGTTGATAATCTAAATGCTGCCGCTCCAGTGTTTTTTGTAATCCATTGAAGTTGAAAAATACCTAAAAACAGAAAAGCATCCATATGAAGCCTGCCTCCAAACACACACACAGTCCAAGGACCTGCCACACAGCCAGTGTAGAAGCCAATCCAGCACAAAGGCAGGTGGTGACTGACTAGCAGCTGCCAGCACAACAGCTGATACCCAATATCTGCTCACCGCAAGTTGCAGCTGGACCAATGGGACGTGGCAACAACCGTTGCTGGGTCGGCACTCTTTTAAACAACTAAAGCTCAAGACTCCACTCTGAGGACCACAGATCCCAGTGTGCCCCACTTTGTCACTCCTGCGTGACCAAATCCTCTCTCTAGGTCTGTCTGGACCTGCCGTGCAGAGCAGCCAGTCCCAAGGATGCTGTCCAGACAGCATACGACTCTCGCTCATGCTCTCCTCACTAGGCTGGATTATTCTTTAACCACCTGGACAGAAACAAAGCACGCTGAGCAAGTTTAAAATCTGTCTACTCTGAATTGAGTCCAGTCAGGAAGCATATTTTCTTCAAATCTGAAAACTAAAGCGCACAGCACACTTTGACTGATGATGTTTAGGATGTCAGTTAGCATTCCCTATAAATATATTATGTGCACGTTAATTTGTGTGCATGTGAATATCCAAGAGTTTCCAAGTATCACATTTATATTCAGTGTATGTACTCCAGCTCTTTCTGTCCCACACCAATAAAAAATGTAATTAAATAAAACCATTAACAGCAATAACTCCAGAAATGGGACACAGGGCACATGAATCATTGTGTTATGATGCAGAATTGAAAAGATGCAAAAGTCAACTTAAATATTAAGGGACAGACAGAGGAGGGTTCTTTGCCTTAGCTCTCACAGCACATAAGCTAATCCGCGTCTTTACAGACTGGCTGCTGCTTTGGCCGTTTTAACTTCATGTCTCTTGGAGTTAAACAGATCACCACGCAAGCCTGTGACACCCTTTTATAGGCATTCTGGATCTATATTTTTGTACCCCAGAGAGATTTAATCGGATTTATTTTTTCTCTCCCCCTCGGAGGGCGGATGTTGGCTGTCCTCCTGTTTTGCATCTTTAAGAACCACGTGAAATAAACCAAAACCAGCAGGAACAACACCCCCTGACTCTGGTCAGCTGTTTACACTGAAACAGGTTTTTCTGTATAAAGCAACAGCAATAACCAACTGTAACTGAGCAACTGTCACACATTGCTGTTGGACATTTCAATGAAGGAAACTTTTGTTTGCAACTTGAAAAATTCTCAGCGGCACGGTTGGTGTGAATGAAGAAAGTAGGCTACTCTAAAAGTCAAACTCCACAGATGTTTGAGTATTTTATTTTTTATGTTTGAATGGATTATAACATAACTTCATGAGACCTTCCTCATCTCTCTTATTGCATCTAACACCCGGTGGGCTGATTTCTATGTGAAGGACTCATAACTGAGCATCATTTAAACCCCACAGCCTGCCTGAGTATAGTTGCTGACCATGTCCATCTCTTTATGACCACAGTGTACCATCTTCTGATGCTGCTTCCAGCAGGATAATGAATTTGCCTTTCTGTGTAGTCAAGATGGCGACCATTGAGAATGCAAAATGTGTACAGCACTACACACTCAACGTTTTATGTATACACAGTCTGGGTACTTGTCACTTCATGCAGCCTTACTTGATAGCATGAATGTACTTGTGCTTTCAAAACAGCAAGTGTAATTATGAAAGTATGCACACTGAGACAGGAGATGGTTAGCTAACTAGTTGCTTTGTTGGATAGCCAGCAACTGGTCTGTGTTAGCAGGCTAATGTTAGCAGAATGGGCCTTTGGTGGTCGACCACGCATAGAGTTGCAATAAAGAGTTGCGATAAAGAGTCTGTTACTAATTATCATTATAATTTAATCCTGACCTCTAACCTCTAATTTAATCTTATTCTCTGGGAGACAGTGAGAAAAAAGAAACATATGAAGTTATAGTGTGTGTGTGAGCGCATGTGACCATCCATAAATGTAGGTGTATGTGTTTGTACATAATAAAAGTGTGCAGAGACTCTATGTGATTGTGTGTGAAAGCTTACACCCGCTGGTCCTCAGGGGGGTAATAAACACTACCATGACACATGAGGAGTTACTGTGTATTGAAATCTGAAATATGTGTCACATCACAACCAAAACACAGAACAATGACTTTATAATTCACATGTTATAGATACTACAGGGAGACACAAAGGAACAAGAAGTCAAATAATCACATTATAGGCGATATAAGCTGAGCTCCATTTCACAGCAGGGACCTCTCTGGCCTCTCACACGATTGGGACAAAGACACAGAATGTATGGCTGTTAAATGAAAAGCACTGTACTCCAAAAAAGGCTAAAAATAAGCCCTACATTCATACTGGATGACATACATATTTTAATTTTATCAGAGGTATTACTGACTTTGGAAAGATTAAGAAATTATTGTATAATCTGTAACTACAAGGCATGTTTTCCATGACACCACTGATACCAGGAGGGCCTCTAATTTTCAACCAAACCTCCAAAAAGGTCCAGCGCAGAGAAACCAGCCCCAGGCAAAAATGACTGAAACTACTTTCTGTTGCTGTGGTATCACCAGCACAGAGCTAATAGATAGCAGGTGAAGGATGAGAACGAGCAATGTCAACACTGCAATCGGAGCTCCCCTTTGGCAGGCCTCCAGACCTGCTTAGCTCTTTAAATCAAGTGGTACTTTAGGGCTCAGCAATGCCAACATGTGCACGTGGGGAGGGACCACTGCAAGATATCCAAGTCCATCATTTCGTTTTCATTTAAGTCCCCTCATGTGGAACAGATTGTCATGTGTATGCAGAATATCTGTAGAAACTTTTGGCATCCATCACTCCCTGCAGAGATACACCAAACTCAGTTCAGCAAAGATTGGAGAGTGCTGACGATAAATTTGGTGGATTAACTGGATGTTGGAGGTTAAACAGAGTAGCAAGTGGTTATGGGAGAATGTACAGGTCTGCACTGGTGTATGTTACCCTACAAGCATGCCCAAAAATGACCCTTTTCTTTCCATAATCACTTTTTCTTAATCTTGATGGAAAACAAAGTGAAGCAAAGGTGTGAAGGAGAATTCAAAAGGACTTTGGAAAAGCAAACCACGGTGCTCAGAGAATCAGACTGCACTTCACTCAACTATTTAATGATGCAATAGCAGACGTTTTTGACGTGGGTCTGCTGTGGCTAAAATACAATGCTCCAAAGATGGACGACATTTGGACTACTGTTTTCAGATGTATGAAGAGTCTGGCCCCAGAGCCTCTTTCCACATACATCCAAAGGCAAGCCAGTAATACAGTCAGTAGGAGCATGGTGGATGCTGAATGCTAACTTTGATTATCCCATTGTAGATCTAAATTTGGAAAACTGGCCTGTATATAAATAGAACACACTATGAACTGAAATCTAATTACTCACAGATATTTAATTTTTTTCTTACTGTGCTGCTTTATGCAGCCTGCAGGCTATGTAGACGTGGAAACATAACCTGCTGCATAGCCTTGTTAAAAAAATACAACTTTATTATCAGTGCTGCAATTAACAACGACAATACAGAAACATCCAAAAAGAGGCGATAACTGGAGGTATGCTCCAACCTTCACTTTACTTTGATGATTTTAATATCGCTCATTGTCTTGTTTGTAGTACTTCTGAACCCTGAAAGTTAAAAACATAACAGTATAAGCAAGAAGCGCTCCGAGAGCGCAAACTTCTGCCAAGGCAGCTCATTCTCTGGGCAGGATTTACTTTTAAGGGAACAGTATTATATTTTCTACATATTCATTTTATTTTCTTTGTTCTTTTTAAACGTACTTTAAAGAGTTTGTAGTTCAGTAAAAATCAGATGAAGGCAGCATGACAGATGTTTACTTTGATTACACAGACACTATGTAGGAGGAGGTTGTGATAACAGGTAGTGATTTGTAAATAAGTGGACATGAATAACTTGAGCTTATTATATAATATTATACTGCAGTATATTTCTAACTAACTAGCAGCTCATTCTCTTTCTCCTGACATACTTTCTTTAAAGATAAAACACATTTTGGGGTCAACTTGAAAAAAAAGGCAGATGTGAGATGTAAAAGTGAGGTCAGAGGTCAAATGTGACATGATATTTGGATCCAAACTACTGTATAATGTGATATGAAGAATCCCCATATACCAGAATCATTTCCTAAATGCAGCCAATACAAACAAAGGCAGCAGAATTTTAAACAAAGTTTTCAAAGGTCAGAGGTCAGAGTAACATGACAGTAAGAAACATAGCTTTAAATATCTCTATACAGCATTATTATCACTTTGACATTCAGATCAGTCTGTTGACCTTGAAGAAAAGGTCAGAGGTCAAAATACACACCACACTTGTAAGAATCATAGTTTCTAAGTTTTAAGGCTTTTTGTCAGTTTTCCACCAATAAATCATGAAGTTGACCTTGAAGACTTTGATGGATGGAAGGCAAAATTTAACGGATTGTTAACATGAGCCCACTCTGCACCCCTACAAAGTTTTATCAGAATTCATTCAAACCTTTTCCAGCTATCGTGTTCACAGACACAATGACAAATGTTATCAAAAACATCACGTCCTTGGTGGACGTAAAAATGGTCATTTTTTTTAAAAAACCTGCCTTCATTCCTGAAGTCTGGATGTTACAAAAATATCATTATGTAAGGATAATGAAATGGAAGAAAAACACTATTTTTGTACACTTAACAGATGGATGTGATAATATATATATTGATATATTTAGTTTTGATTCAGTCTTGAGCTCCATCCTCTTTGTATGCTTGATATTTGGCTTATAGAGAGAAGGGGCCTAATTTTCTTAATTTCTTATTAAAATATTAAACCTTTGTTATCACAGATTTAACTGTCAAACTCTTAACTGGACTTTTTAGTCTGAAAATCATTTTAAAAGAGCTTTACTTTTTCTTAGACATTCTCTACTTGTAGTTTTTTCTTTTTGTTTTGTTGCGTTTTACAGGTATAAGATGTACATGTTAGGAACACATGCTTTTGTTTATATATGTATATATGTATGACTTTGCACACTTTAATGTTTGGATTATATCTAAATTGTGAAGCAGTTTATGAAGCCTATAAAAATGAGCGAATGTTTAAAACGAACCACTGATTCAGCGACCTCATGGACGCTACAGCTGCTGAGAGCGGTCACCTCTGGATTTAAAATAAGAGGGTGGAAATGTGCAAGTATGCTGGTCACTGCAGAGAGAGGAGCCAGAGCATGCAGAGGTGGTGGCATACGGTTGTGTTTGCCTCTGTTTCCCTGTGAAGCGGTGCGTAACTCCGCCTGGACGATGTCGGGCGCGGAGCCACTGGAACTCAACGCCCCCTCCATCACACCCTCAAGCTGTCCCTCAACTACATAAAGCTGCCAAGACCACCTGATTCTGCGTCCCAGAGTCCCAGAGACCACAGCACCATGTGTGGGAGTGAACCCTTGCTTCTACCTGCACCTGTGGCCTTTCGAGTCCTCGGAGAGTCCGTTACATGATCACGGCTGACAGAGCAGGAACCCAGCTCTCCCTCTGGGCTGAGACCTTTTCACGATGTGAGGGTGAGTGAGCTTCAGAACTCAGCATAAAAGCCAAACGCCCTGCACGCCATGCTGTCACACAACCAGTTGCACCACATTCACTGGAAGGGGCGCTGGCTGCATGTGCAGACTGTGGTTTCTGGAGTGGGACTTAACACTGAGAGAATATGATGGAAGTTGGGATGGATACGTGATACTCCAGATCCTCCACTTTGGCAGTGGTGCGTAGCGAAGCCATAAGACATTCCACAGATATGAACTTGGCTGGAAGTCTATCTCTGTGAGCCACTCATAAAAAAATCCTTCATCCATTTGATGATGTTATGCCAACTGGTCTGGAACAAAATGGAGATTTCTGAGAATATAACATGAACTCAGCTCGTGTGTGACAGCCACACATGGATATTCCAGTAAATACAGAACACTGATGTGGTATTTTTGGCTGCATAGCTATTTAAATTGACTCTAACATACACACTGTAATGTTGAATTAACTTTTACCCTGAGTCACAGACTCCAAATGATTCTTCTAAAAATGCTCGTTTGCAATTTGAACGTGATTTGCAAAGATGCTTTCAATTTCCATAATGAATGCAGGAGTTCCTGCTGACAGTATAAAGGCGTACAGTACACAGGCTTGAAGAGGGCTGTCAGAGTGGATTCATTGTCTGATTTATGGTGAATCACCGTGGCCTGGAAATAATTCATCACAGCGGTGAAACAGCTGTGAAGTGAGAAGTCTGCTGTGGTTGTTATCCCTAAGTGCTTCTCTCCTTTTGTCTGCACAACTCGGCTCACTTCGGATCACACGGGCTCTGCAGATAAAAGTCCAAACGTATAAAGGCCAGCCTCTTCTCTTAGCCGTTCGAGGCTGAACTTGCTTGCCACTGGTTCAGAGAAGTACTGGTGGAGTGAGGAAGGACATGACGTTTGCTGTGTGATTGGAGTGTTACAGTATGCATGTACTCTGTGAGAGTGCTGTTTCTGAGTGCATGTGGTTGTTAAGACTCTCCTCTGTGCAGGCCCTGAAGGTTGGCCCCGACTTCGCTGTCATTTCTCATCCTAATGGTTCCTGCCACACGCTCTTGCCAACATGCGGCTGGAGAAGAACCAAGAGCCAGGAGGAAAAAGGAAAACTCAACAGACATTCAATCTGTCTCCTACTCGCTCTCAGAACAAAAGTCACTCTATGGTTATGAAGAAGAGAAACAGAATGACTACTCCCCCTCTCTAGAGGTTTACTTTAAATGCACATACTGATATAAGGTGTATTATGGTAAGCTACATAAGCACAGAGTACCAGCAGTGATATATTAAGTGGCTGGATGAGACAACATAACATGCAATACTAATCCTACTCAATAAACCACATATTGTATTGATAATTTGATTCATATTGTTCCTTACTGCATTTTACAGCTTGTGCATCCCACTTACATCATACTTAAAGCTTCACTAATTCATATTTTTTCTATAAACAGTGAATCAGAGCTTAAATATGCAGCCCACAGACAAACCAACAGGTTACCATCACCCTGCTCTGCAGTCTGTCCCTCTTTTTTTTAGCCTCTGAGGGTCTTGTCTTGGTTTCACAGCCCATACTCTCCCCGCTCACAGGCAGCCATTTTCTGCTCAGAAACACTCTGATCTGCACAGCACAAAAATATAATGACAATGTTAGCAGCTAGCCGGTGAACATACTGGAGAATCTAGCAGCACATCTAAGGAAGTGAAGGGCACCAAAAATAGAGCTAAAGGACAGATTTCTTGTACTTTATACTATTTTCATTATTTATTATTACAAACTATGTGAGGTCAGTGGCTACGTCCATATTAGTCCTAAGTGATCACATCTGGACTAGTGTCACTGTACACTGGCCTCATGGTGCGTTCCAGATTAAGCTGGAATTTCCAAGTTCCCAGGGGGAATTTTCATCTGGAATACCCCCTCAACTCGGATTTCCAACTTGCAAAGTAGGAGCAGCCCCACCAACCCAGAGTTAACAATCCAACATGGCAGCAGTGAATGTAAACAGTAGTGAAACTGTAAAATTTTCAGTCTGTCCTGTTGTATATTTGTGACTGGCTAAATAAGCCATACACAGAGCACTGACCAGGCTCTATCCATGAATGTGCTGCAGCGGTGTGTTTAAGCACACAAAAAACAAGTACTATGCTGTATTGCTAGTGATGCATGAATGGATCTACCTCGCTAAGAAGCAAAACAAATCCTGTTTTTCGTGCTTTTCCAAACTTCCTATTGGGATGTGCTGTCACTGCTGAGTTCTGACATCCGAGTTCCAAAGTAACTGGAACGCTGGATCAGTAAGTCATCTTTGGTCCAAAATGCAGCTGCGAGGCTACTTATGAGGTCCTCTAAGTGGTCTCATGTGACACCCATTTTGTCATCCTTGCAGTGGCTCCCCATA
Organism: Heterochromis multidens; assembly: GCA_015108495.1. Lineage (NCBI taxonomy): Eukaryota > Metazoa > Chordata > Actinopteri > Cichliformes > Cichlidae > Heterochromis > Heterochromis multidens. The sequence goes on from VUQS01073866.1 coordinate 12,389, forward strand.
AAGTTCAGACTTCAGTTTAAGATCTCGGTGATCACTTTCAGAACTCTGTTTACATTAGTGAGCCTTTTGAGGTCACTGAGGTCTTCTCACCAAAACCTGTTGGTGGTTCCTGGTTTTAGATTAAAAACTAAAGGAGACTGTGTGCTCGAGGTTGCAGCTCCTAAACTATGGAATGCACTACCATTACATTTGAGATCTGTGGACTACTGAAACTTTCAAAGAGCAGCTCAAGATTTATTTGTATAAGCTTGCTTTTAACTAGTGGATATTATTGTTGTGTTTTAATATTTGTATTTTTATTGGTTGATTTTTGTTGTGAAGCACTTTGTGATCCTTATTTAGAGATGTTATATAAATACATTTTACTTATTTACTTACCATTAGCAAGTTTGGCTAGTAAGCATCATCGACATGTATGGGTACATCATCCAGATAATTAGTGCTAATTAAAAGACTAACTGCAATATCACTCACCAAAACTGAAGAGTTTGATGGGCTGTAACAAAAAAGAAGAACTACTCTTTTTCAAATAATTTGCATTAAAATGCTCCAGAAGGCCCCAGCGGCACAAATAGCTAACAGCTTGAGACCCAAACAGTTTTTTGTATCAGGCTGTAAACGTGTATTTCTGCCATAAAGTTGGACATTTAAACATGGGAGTCTATGGCGACCAACTCAAGTAGACAGTAAGTGACTTCCTCACAATTTAACAGCTGAGAATTAGTGCCACCAACTTTTTTTTTTAAATCCCATTTGAAATTTGACAACAGTTGATAAAAGCTTTTAAACACTAAAAATCCTGTTACAAAACACATACAGTTAGGTTTGCGTTATAAGATTCAAAGAGTCAGATTGATGTACAGTCTGATGAGGCTAAATTTGCTAGAACTGATCCATCCAGAGTGACAAACCTGATGCAGCCCTCCCAATTATCGCTGCCTCCTTTTCATCCTTTGCATCTCACACCCAGAGCAGATTAAATTAATGCAGAGTGTCGACAGCGTCCTCCTCACTCTTGCATTACAGTAGTTTGGAATTCAGGGCTGCACTTGGCAAATTTGGTGGCACCAACTGTCAGCAAGAGATAACTTAATTTTTTGAAAGTTTAAAGGATTTAATTAGCCGCACTCATGTACTGTGACATAAACTGCACACTTCCTGGACTTAAATCTTCTCTTGTTAGAGCCTGCTGACTGTGTATGAAAAAGCTTCCTCAGTAGGTAGCGTCATTGTTGCCGCATCCATCTTTCTCTGGATGGACGCAGCGCTCATTTGCTGCTGTTGGAGATACTGCTTTGTATTTTCCTCCTAAGCTTTCATGCGTCACTTTCCCCGCACTGAGAAATTTCCTGTCAACAGTGATTCCTGACTTCTGAAATAAGTTTTGGCAGAAACGATGAATCTGTAACATCTCAGTCAGGAGTTATGGGATTCTCTTTTCTGCAGCAGCACCAATTCATTTGTGGTTTAGGCTGTTAATAGACTATTTTTTCCATATAAATCTTACCTTATGCGGCCTGGCTTTTTCTACCACAGCAATCATTTTCAGTTCCTAAGAGCATCTGCAGAAGGCCTGAAATGTCAAATGCAAATGCAGCTGTTGAAGTATTCGGACTCTTGGTGCTGTCTCTGTTTTTATCTCTCTTTTATTCTGTCAGTTGGTTTCCAACCCTCCATCTCACTCACAGTAGCTGTTTGTCCCTGGGGATTGAACACATCGGTGTCACTCACTTCCATCACCTTTGCTGGGTTGTGTATGTCACTGTCACTCTCTGCCTCTCAAAAGCACCTGCAGCACAAAGACCACATTGTGAGTCACACAATAAGGTGTTTAAATTTTGAGTGGCTGCTTCTGACTCTGCCTCACACTGAAGTGAGGCAGTAAAAATATCCACAATATTTAAAGTGGAGTAACCTGCCACACATATGCAGAGAGATATATCAGTATAGCAGATTGTGAAAAAAAGCCAATATATTTGCTTGTATCTTCCAAGACCTAATGTTAGCTCAACACACAGAATCTGTAAGCAAAGGACAACATTTTTGGTGCATTCATCCATTTTCTACACCTTATCCAGGTCTATCTTCCAACCCAATGCCTCCATCTCTTGTTGGAGGATATCAAGACATCCCCAAGCCAGCTAAGAGACATCACCCCTCCAGTGTCTCCTGGGTCTGCCCCGGAGTCGCCTCCCTATTGGTCTTGCCCAAAATATCTCACCTAGGATGTGTCCAGAAGACCACCTTAGCTGGTGCCCGTCAGTTTAAAGAAATAGTGGCTCTACTCGGAGCTCCTCCTTAATGAGCAAGCACCTCACTCTGTTTCTGATGGAGAGTCCAGACACCCTTCATAGGAAGCTTCTTCTGACTGTAAGCACAATCTCATTCTGGTAGGAATGTAGATCAACCAGTAAATCAATAGCTTTGCCTTTATTCTCAGCTCTTTCTTCACCACAACAGACTGGTACAGTGTTCTCATCGCTGCAGATGCTGTACCTGTCTGCTAGTTTCCTGTTCCATTCTTCCCCCACTTTTGAAAAAGACCCTGAGATAACTGTGGGTTGGGCAGCAGCCAGAGGCGAGGCCCTGGTGGTCTGATCTCCAGTTGCCAGAACTGGTTGTAGAGACAAGAATTTTGGTACCAGAGGCTATCTGACTGGTAGCCTGAGCAGGACTGACTATAGACATTTGAGCAGGGTTTGGCTGCATGCAGGTAAACCATTAAGGTGAAGAACAAAACAGGAGCAAGTGCCAAAACTTTGATTTTGAACCTCTCAAAAGTTTTCTCATACACGGTTCTTTCCAGGTGTAATCTACTGTATACCAACAGTACTTGATTAGTGTTGGTCTTTTATGCATCAAGAAGGCAAGAAATATAACCATTTAACCTCTGACACAACTGTTAACCAAAGACTATTCCATAAAGATAGTGCCCAAGAAAACACTGATGACTTTATGGAATCTAAGGTACTGTATAAAACCCTTCTTTCCTAGTACAATATCCTACCTCTGTTGTTTCTGATGCCTTTAGTATTGTTTGACACTGTTGACCTGTCTGATGGTCATGCTGCTCCAATCAGCAAACTCCAGTCCCAAAAACAGCAGTACCTCTAATGTCCTCTTGAGCCTGGCTCCAGCAGTGAGTCAGTCCCCATAGACTTCCATGTTAAAATGTCCAACTTTACAAAAACTGTTTCGGTCTCTATCTAATTTCCCCCTTCATAACAACTTTACAGGGGCTGGAAAATAGAGATGGCATCTGTGATTAACAGGTGGATGGTGACACAGGTGGCTCTAGCTGTCTGCTAGGCTTAACTTCAGCTAACTGAAGTCCCTGAACTGCACTGTGTTGGTGCCCAAACCAGAATGGGCACTCCAGCTGAGAACTATGGCTTCAGACTTTGATGTGTTAATTCTCATCCCAACTGCTTCACACTCAGCTACAAACCATCCCAGCGCAAGCTGAAGGTCATGGCTGAAGCTAACAGAACCACATCATCTGCTAACGGTGGAGACGAGATCTTGAGACCACCGAACCCAACACCCTCCAAACACTGGCTACACCTAGAAATTCTGTCCATAAATATTATGAGCAGAGCAGCCGACAAAGGGAAGCACTGATCGAAATCAACTAATGAAAATCAACACCCACTAAGAATGAGTCTGACTTATTGCCAGCAATGCGAAACAAGTTCTGACTGTAGTTGTACAGGAACTGGAAACACACACTACAGGCAGGTATAGCACACAATTTGCCTCATGCAATTCTCAGAGCATGCTGGCTGTGACAGGAGGAGCAGTTGCTATCTTCCTGTCTGTCTTTCGGAAGCAAAGGTAACACCTTTTTTCAAGTAGATTTTCCAGCCAAGCTTTGGATAGTCACATTACCAGGTGGAGTTTTCCTCACTCAAAGAAGGGTCATTGCTGCTGGGATTGGGAGTAGCAGCATTAGCTCTCCTTTTCATGTGTGACATAAACAGGGCACAATCCAGCTGTCTCAGGTAGATCCAGTGACATCACCAGCGTTCTGATGACTTCCAGTCTGGAAAGTTCCCCGAGTAGATCAGAATCAGAATCAGAATACTTTATTAATACCAGAGGAAATCATGTGGTCACAGTTGCTCCAGGACAGTAAGAAAGTAATTAACAAGTTTAAATACCAATATTAAGTAATACAATATATTGCAAAATTACAAAATATTACAAATAGCTTTAATAATACAATAACTCTAATATATAAATATCCTAATATATCACAGAAAATTAACTATTGATAAGTTGAATTGAGGTGCCCCTCTCATCATACTGCCTTTATTATATTAAGGGTGTACAGTTGTTGCAGTGTATACTTGTGCTTTAGATGGAGGAGTTGTACAGAGAGAGCCACAGGCAGGAATGATTTCCTGTGTGGTTCAGTGGTGCATTTGGGTAATCTCAGTCTCTCACTGAACGTGCTCCTGTGACTGGCCAGCACATCATGGAGTGGGTGGGAGGTATTGTCCAGCATTGTCCTTAACTTGGACAACATCCACCTCTCCGACACCACCTTTAGAGAGTCCAGCTCCATCCCCACAACGTTACTGGCCTTGCGGATCAGTTTGTTGAGTCTGTTGGCATCTGCTACCCTCAGCCTGCTGCCCCAGCATGCAACAGCATAGAGTATGGCACTGGCCACAACAGACTCACAGAAAATCCTGAGCATTGTCCGACAGATGTTTAAAGACCTCAGCCGCCTCTG
>VUQS01073867.1:0-30035 GCA_015108495.1 Heterochromis multidens
ATAGCTTTATGTTTTGGGTTATGGTTTTATTCGTACAAAAAGTTTTGGGTCTGAACTCATAAAAATCAAACCCCTTAACCTCAAATCTGGCTGATCTGTCACTGAAGATCACCTTCATGTGTACTTGTGAGCTCAGAACCTGATCCTGGTTCTGCCGGAGGTTTCTTCCTGTTAAAAGGGAGTTTTTCCTTCCCACTGTCGCTAAGTGCTTGCTCATAGGGGATCGTCTGATTGTTGGGGTTTTTCTGTATTATTGTAGGGTCTTTACCTTACAATATAAAGCTCCTTGAGGCGACTGTTGTTGTGATTTGGCGCTATATAAATAAAACTGAATTGAATTGAACTGTGGACCATTTTTAGCACGTCTGCTATTTTTATGCCCAGTTATATCCCATTGTACTTGTGCTTCTGTGATGGGCTCTGGATCTCGTCCAGTGTGTCAAAACAGCGATCCTATGAGTTGATTTTCATTTCGGGGAAGTAGGCAAGTCACAGGGAGCTAAATGTGGTGAGTTGGGCAGATGGTGAGTGAAGATTGCATTTGCAGCCAATAACTTGTGTTTTCAATGCATTCTGTGCTGGCACACAATGGGATGCATCATAATTTGTTTCCTCTTAAAATTCACAACATATAAATAAAGTTGACTTGATTAAAGAAAGTCTAACCGTGTGAATGTTGGGAAAACACCAAAAATGCATGCTCCTGGTCCCATTCCTCACCTGATGCGCTGCCTTCAGGCTTGGAAACTGTGGACTGCTTGATTGTACCTACTCAGCTCTCACCACCAGTGATGATGCTACAAAAAAGTCAGGTCACTTTGAAACAGAAGTTGATCTTTGATCACAGCGAAAGTCTGGGATCTTCGGTAAAATTGCGTAGAGCCAGTGGTAAATGGACAGAACTGGTACTTAGATTGTTTTTTTGTGAGCACTCAAAGCATTTTTTTACTGCAAGCCTTATTCACCCTTTCACACTTGCATTCATACAGTGCTTTTTTTTGTACGCCTTTAAGCTCTTTATAACTGTCACACACACTCACACAGGAGTGCATCAGGAGCAATTTGGGGTTCAGTATTTTGCCCAAGGATGGTTCAACATATAGAGGCTCCCTAAAAATATCAGCTGTGCTAGAAGCAATGAGAACATGCCTGAGAAGACGATGCTGAACTGGAGGCTGTCCAAATTAAATCAGGTAAGATTTTTCATTTTTGTTATCACATCTCATCACTTCATATCTCTTTTTTAAATATATATCTCTATATCTATATATATAGATATATATATAGAAAGGGCAGCATGGTGGTTAGCACTGCTGCCTCACAGCAAGAAGGTCCTGGGTTTGACTCCACCATCTGGCCGGGGCCTTTCTGTGTGGAGTTTGCATGTTCTCCCCGTCTCTGAGTGGGTTCTCTCCGGGTACTCCGGCTTCCTCCCACAGTCCAAAGACATGCAGTTAAAGGGTTTAGGTTAATTGGTGATTCTAAATTGCCCATGAGTGTGAATGATTGTCTGTCTCTCTGTGTTAGCCCTGCAACGGACTGGTGACCTGTCCAGGGTGTACCCTGCCTCTCCCCCTATGGCAGCTGGGATAGGCTCCAGCCCCCCTGCGACCCTGAATTGGATAAGCTGATGAGAATGGATGGATATATATAGTGAGAGAGACAACAAAGGGCATTTGATCATGATTGTACACTGAACTAAAATGAAATCATGCATTTGTTACAAAATCTAATTAGTAAATGTTTCATAATGTGTTATGGATGCTTCTTCTTAACTGCATAGAAATCAGTGGAAAGATTTTCTTCCTTTAGTGTGACAAGAAGAATGATAGCAATGTTCAGTGTATTTTAATTAGGCTTGCACAGGTGTTTCAGAAAGAAAAAATGTTGCAAATTTGTTATATCTGGATAAAACCCCTTGAAATGTAACATCTCATTCTTGAGCGGGTCCAAAAATGTGTTTACAACTTGCATCGTAAAAACTGACGAACAGTTACATTCAATTAATACAAAAAACACAGATTTGAACCATTTGAATATTGTGTTACATCTAAAGGAACACTGCAAAACCAGGTAGGCAGGTAGTAGTTGGATCTCCTTAACTACACATTACAAAATGAGGTTGAGTTATAATTTGACTCTGTGAGTGAGTCCAATCACAGTCAATTCACAGCAAGAACATGGAAACTCCACACAGAAAAGTCCTAGCCAGGAGTCAAGCCAGGAACCTTCCTGACCTCAACTTTGCTAACAGCTGCATCAAGACTTACAGTCTATTAAAAGTTGGGTTGCAGACAAGTTTCAGCAAACTATTAATGAGAAAACAGAAGTCCTTATTTGTACCCTTAACAGATTTGTTCTTAAGGTAATGGAAACTCTAGGTTCCCTTGCCACTTTTGCAAACACTACTATCAGGAACCTTGGGGTGACTTTTGATTCAACTTTTACTTTGGATACTCGTGTTAAATCTTTGGTTCATTCTTTTTTTTTTTATGAGTTCTACTCATAGTTTTTAAAAAAAAGACAGACATAGCTACTTGGTCAGAAAAATGAAGCCAATCCTTAAACTTACATTCTATGTAAAAACAAATCAGATGGTGATAGCTCTGGTTGCAAAAAGACTTCAAGTCCTGTAGAAGTCTATGGGAAAAGGTTTTCTTTCTTGACCTCTGCAAACACTTTGCTGCTGAGTTCATTGTCTTAGTCACTCATTTTGGGTCATACTGAATAAAAAATTAAATCTACTTTGTAAGTCTTGGTCATACAATGTTTCAAAAAGGACGATTAGCGATGGAGTTTTTTATTTCTCATTAGCTAGTAATTAGCCAATGAAGGTGCGGTTTCACAGTCAGAAGCGCCCCTTTTAATCAATTTCCATCATTCTTGCAACCAAGATGAGGCTTCATCTCAAGGCTTCAAAACAGGATTTCAGAAACCGATGAGTGACGTCACGGTAGCTACATCCATCTGTTACAGTGTCTATGGTTCTGTCACACTCTGAATTGGAGATTGCTATTCATGCTTTTATTTCAGTAGAGTTGGGTGCCTCCAATGGTGTAATGGTTAACACATTTGTTTGGTAAGCAAAAGGTTCAATCCCAGCCAAAGACACAAGTCCACTTTGAGATTGTGTCAGGGAGGGCAACAGGTGAAAAACTGCCAGGTCAAACATACAGAACAACCCCTTGTGGCAAGGGAGCAGCTGAAAGTAGCTTTTATGTAATTGCATTAATTCTCTGTTCACTTGTCTTAACAAAATCTCCTTGGAGCTTCTGCACATTGTTCAGAACAGCACTGCAAAGCTCCTAACTAAGTCTTCTAAATGCTCACATGTCACACTGTTGTTATTTATGTTGCACTGGCCCCCCATTAACTTCAGGGTCCATTTTAACATTCTTTTTCTGACTTTTAGAGCTCTGCATGATCAAGCACCGGTGTACATCAGTGAACTTTTACATCCATACATCCCCAGCAGGACCCTGAGGCCATGTGATCAGGGCCTGCTGGCTGTGAGATCTATGGACTCTGTGGTCTCTTTTAAAAAGCAGCTAAGAACTTGTCTTTTTAAACCTGTTTTTACCTGCCTGACCTCATCTCTCCAACTGTCCATTGCCATCGGAAACAAGAAGGGGCTCAGAGCAGATCCCTGATGTAACGCTGACCTTCTCTATACTTCTCCATCAACACTCAAAGCAAGCATCACATCTGTAGTGCTCTTTTCTCAGCATGAAGCCGTACTGCTGCTCGCTGATTGTCACCTCTTTTCTTAACCTAGCTTCAACAACTCATATGTAATTAACCTACTCTTACCATTTTGCAAATAAAATACACCCTGAAGGAGATAGTACAACTACACAAGTTGATAAGCTTTGATTGGCCTACATACAGTATGGGCTAAGTCTCTCTCACTCTGTGCATCTTAAATCTGAAGTGAGAGTTACGCCTACACCACAGCTTTCCTGACTTTGTGACAGAGCTGACTTTTTTTCCCCCAACCAGATATTTATTTTGACGATCTAAGGTCTGTTTTTTCATTGATTATAAATCAAATTTATAATATTCATTCACAGCCCTAATGCAAAATCCATTCATGGAATGGTGCAATAAGAAAAATGTGATGACATGCCATGTCTTGCAGCCTTCATTCAGCCTTCAGTTATCATATAAATAGCTTAGATATCGTCTGACTTATTTCTGAAATTTTAGTCATGTGATTGCAGGTGGCCACATGAACGTGAAGTGGGGCAATTACAAAAGGTGTTTCTGTTCAGGTGAACAGTCCTTAAATGTTGCTCTCAATAACCTTATGTCATCATCACCCTTTGCCCACAAAAAACTAACATTGACATCAAAGAACCTTGTGAAAACATGAAGTTCTGAAGAAGAACAGATGAGTGGTAAAAAAAAGAAAGTCTCTGAAGTTGAACTCTGATGAATGCAAAGCAGCCCTCGACGCACGCTCCTAAATTGAGTCTTCACCTCCATTTTGCCTGTGACACATCTTCATGACAGTAAACCCCAGGATGGGGCGAGTTGAGGGTGAGGCAGGAACACCCTTGAAGCACACTGCCAGCAGCCTGGAATGAGCAGATAAGGCAAAGTAAGTCCGCTAAAAGTGAAATATGGGAAGAGCTGACATGTAACCCGAGTGCGCCTCTCTCAAGAGCCCCGCTGGATCACTGCCCCAGGGCTGCATCCAACAAGGTGAACGGGAGAATCCTAATGAAGCTGTGAAGACTCAATCAATACCAGCTCGGTATGGAGGGGGGAGAAGGGGGGATTTGCAGAGCACAACACAGGAGAAGTGAAGAGAGGGGGAGATCTACAAAAAAGGAGAAGATGGATGAATGAAGGGAGAAGAGAAGAGAAGAGGGGAAGGCTGTGAGACAGGGATGGGAAATTGAATTGAATTGAAGATAAAAGAAGAGACAAAAGGACTGAAATAAAATGGTATCATGCAGTGGAGGAAGAAAAAAGGAGGGGAAATGAGGAAACAGAAAAAGAGAAAAGGAACTAGGTAAGGAAGCAGAATGAAAAAGGTGAGAAAAATTACTGAAAAAAGCATATATATGTGTGTGTGTGTGTGTGTGTGTGTGTGTGTGTGTGTGTGTGTGTGTAAAGAGAGAGAGAGAGACGGAGAATGAGATTGCCTTGGAGAGAGGAGTGTGAGTCTAAATCGAAGACACTTAGAGAAAGCCCATTGATTGTGGTCATGGCTGGCTGGGCCCTCCTATTTGGTTAGTCATCTATTTCTCATGTATGCTGAGATCAAGCCCTCCTCCTCCTCCTCTTTTATCTCTCCATCAGAGATGACTGGACCAACTAGACCTGCAACTTTCTTATGGAGAGGAGGGCAAACTTATAATTACTCCCTCCAACTTTCTGTAAGCATTTCTCCTGAGATCAGCATGGGTGCATCAAAGTGAACAAATCGGTCAACATTATAGCTGTCAAACAAGCAGACTCATGCACTCAAAGAGATGTGCTGTTTGATGGAATATCGGCCATTTATGTAGTCATTTTTCCTCTGGCCTGTAGTACTATTTATCCATGTAGACCTGACCCATGTAACTAGTAGTTAGGTATGAGGGTGTTGTAGTACTACACTGGCTCCACTCGGTGGAACACAATTCACAAATAATAAATCTAAATATGAAATGTTGTTTTTCAACTTTCTCAGACCTCCTTTAACAGTTTTAATAACTCGGAACACCTTAAATGAAATATAACTGTTACTCACACAGAAAACATCAAGACCAGAATAATACGTTTTAGTTAAATGAAATTATTTCAAAATAAAAGGGAAAAAAATACATGTACAAAATAAGCAAAAAAATGTGCACCTAATTTAGTAGCACTGTGCAAAATGCTCAGCAGTGCACCTTTAAAGTATCACAAGTTTCCCTCAGAATTGGTATCTCCACATTTCAGCTTAGAAACCACACTCACAAACTTACTCTACAACAAAAATAAAGTCCTTTAAGATAGATAAATCTATAAAATACAATAATTGCTGCAGGGCTGTGTCAGTGCTTATTAGTGTTTGTGACCATTTCACTTGGAAGGCAAGTAGAAAAAACTCAACCACAGTAAGCCCGTGCAACAGTTTTACTCACAACCTCCTGAGCAGTCAGTTGGGCAAAACTGGATAATTATGGAATTATATTTGTGTCAAAAGTGCTGTGCGAGATAAAACATAACCATGAGCAGATAATTACATTTCACAAGCACAGGTATTCATTGCCACTTGCGCGAGAAATTCAGCAATCCCCGTGCATAGAACTCAGCAGCCAGGTACATGTAGATGCCTCCTTACGCACACACACTCACCCTGCTGAAGCTTTTACTGACTTTTTGACATCAGGAGGCGTATTTTGCTCATGTGTGTCATAAACTGTGCAAGCGGCAGACTTCTTAGCTGCTCTTTTTAACATTTGTATTTTACACATGGACTGTATTAAAACACTGAATAAACTGGTAACTATGGCAACATTTTAAAACTATTTATCAATTTTACCATTTACTTATTTATAATAGCCAATACATTGAATTTTAGACTGGACTACAAATATTTTGGTGTGGGTTGCCCAGTTTTGGAAATATTAGAAATGTCTGCCTGTTCTTGAAGATAATGAAACTGCATCAGTAATTTCCATCTTCCCGTCATATAGAATGCAATTAGCGAGTGCTCCAGTGATGCTCAGCTGAGCTGTTTCTTTACTTTTGGCTGGGCTGCCCTTATGACCCATCGCTAAAACACCCAGCGCCAACAGTTGATATCATACTTCTAAAAGCTTTACTAACATTTTCAGGTCTCCTCAAATAGTGAGATCTTACCAAATAGAGTGGTTAACCCCTTAAAGTCCATTACATTCACTGCATGATCCACAGTGTTAAGAGGAGCTCTAGGGATATTAAAAAGATAGCAGCTTCACTCTAACTATGATGGCCTTAAAAAGTCATCAGTCAAACTCTGTTTATTAAAGCTAATTGAAAAGATTTCTAATTCTTCTCTTTTGCTCACAAAGCTGCCATTGAAACTAAGTTAATGATGTCCAACCACTGGTGGATTTTTTTAAACTTTTTATAGGACCCAAGTGTTTGGCTCTCTACCAGTGTATGACGTCCTAAGATGGACGTTTCTGCAGTGCAAGCATGAGCAAACACAAAGCAGGACAAAGGAGGGAAATCAATTACGAAGCAGGGAACATTTCAAAACATCTATGAGTCCTGGAGGGAATATAATCAGTGTTTTCCTCCCTCCGTTCAGCAAAAGTTCATGAAAGCAGATTGGGATCAAAGCAGCATGGTTGGCTATATCCCATCATGAAATCATCCAATTAGCACCAAAAAGACCAGGTGATCATGACAGCGGGAGGAATATACTGGGGGGGCTGGAACGATAGAAATAAAGCTTTGGGATGAGAAAAGACAAGAATTGTTAACTGTGTAAATACAGCAATGGAAAACTGTCAGCAAATGCAGTTAGATCAGATGTGGCACAATAGGAGAAAGAAATTGAAAGAGAGGGGCGATCAATAGAGAGAGAAGCTGCAAGATTAGAGAAGTGACGGAATCAGGGGAGGAGGAATTCAGCAAGGTCAACGAAGACGAGGAGGCAGGAGCGAAAGTGAGTGAGAGAAGGAGAGAGAAGTAGAAAGAGGGTGGGTGAGCAAAGAGTATCAGCCGAAAAACCAAATCTGTACTTTCAGATATGAGGACAGAAAAAAAAGTCAGTATTGGTTTTTACTGCAAAAGAAAATTGAAGTGGCAACTATTGGGGTCTATCAATTACAGATTCCATCATGACTTGACAAGGTTGAGGCACCCCAGGCGCTTCAACATACTAACACACACTCACACGTAGGCTGGGTGGATGAGCTCAACACCATACCGCTGCCACCCTCCGCTCCTTCACACTAATAAACCTGTTGATCCCAGCTGAATAGATACGTGTTCATAAACCCATCATACTTTGTCATGTGGTTACAGAGGAACTTAACCTCTTGAGCCATAGCTAAATTAAGTCTCAAAGGCCTGTGTAAAATATGTGGACAAAATATGTGAAGCCCTTCCTTCCAATCTGCAAAACTGCGCAATTAAATAGACACCACGGGCTTGAGGAAATAGGATAAGAAAACAAGCACAGACACTAGCCATCTGGAGCTACATTCAGACTGTATATTAAATCCTTTCCCCCATTAGTAAAGCACACAAGATCATCAGGTAAGTCCAAGTCCCTGAGGTCAGGTTCTTATTTGGGGGGGGAGCCCTTAGTTTTTATACATTCTGTAACTCATATGGACGTGTCTCAGTGAATGTAACCATATGTACATTAAATGTTGCCACTTCAAACTGTGTTCGCCACAGTGCATTAGCACGGCTTGTGGTGAGTTTACACCCGGGCGCTGTGGCATTAAGTGTCGATGAGAGATCATACGACTAATACGTGTTTATATTCTGTCAGCCAGCTTGCTCTGTGAAAGAGAGCGAACGAGTGAGAGGGGCGTGAAAGCGCTCCATCAAAACTATGTCAACTATTTAATTCCGCTCATTTGAGAGCAGCGGCAGCTGTCAAACAGAGACTTCAGCTGTCCTCTGCTTCTCAAGCTCTCCTAGAGACCCCATCTGTGTCTCTTTGTATGCTGTCGGATCTGCAGTTAGGCAGTATCCCCTTACTGAGTAACACATTAGAGTAATGGGATTTTTTTTTTTCAGTTGATGAGTTAAGTATTTGAAAGTCAGTAATTACAGTTGCAAACCTTGGTATCACCTCTCTTTTACATGTTGGTGGTGAGCTTGGCTGATGTCAGACCAGGAGCTGGGTGTTAGTCTTGATATTTGGACTATTTTATGAATCCGCTTGCCTTAAACCAACCTTACCCAATCCCAGATGTCCCTCAAACCTGGTCCCGCCTGTGATTATCTAGTGCTGCCTGAGACAGTGTCATGGACTAAGCTGCTATCGCCCTTTAAAAGATGTTCATTTGGAAAAACAGTTAGTCATCATCCTTAACACCTTTTTCTTGTGATGCTAAAAAAAAAAAAAGATTGTTCGGGAATTCCAATTAAGTTTAAATCATGCCTTTTGCTTCTTGGTAGAGAAGAACTGGGATGCCAGAGAGTCATGAATTAATTGTCCAAAGCTAATGTAACCTTAATCAGACAATAAAAGATAAAACAGGTGTTTGAAAATTGGGTGCAGTTAGCTGCTAGCTATAGCTGGATAAAAGTACATCTATATTCAGGACTTCTAAGACTGTTCTGCCCCCAAAAAACAGCCAACAGATCATTTGTGCAAGCTGTTTTCGACCTACGGTTATCTCTGAAGTTAAACAACCTCTAGGAGATGTGTGAATCCGTAAGGGGGTGGAGCCAGGAACCCTGGAAACCTAGAGGATGGAGCTTTCTAACAGTTAAATGCTGTAAATGGATGTATTGTTTTAAACCCAAACCATGATCTTTTCATTACCAAGTAGTTGCCTAAACCTTCCCAAGTAGCTTCTAAACCCAACCAAAATGAAAATGCAAGTGAAAGCCAATATATAAAAATAGTCCTAGATAAGACTTAAACTCCAGTGTTCAGGTGAAAGCTCGGTGTGTTGGTACCAACTCTACTCCACCTACCACCTAACAGTGATTTGTTGGTCCTCTTAACTAGGAATACTCCTACACGTTGTTTCCACTGACGCAGTGTCAGTGTTGGTGTCGGTGCAGAGCCAGTTCTGTCTCGGTGGTATTTGAGAACCAGTCCACAGTTCCACAGGTTAAGGAATCAAATGTTACGTAGTGTTACTAGCATAATTTAGGGACATTTCTAAAGCTTGATATAAGATTTTGCTCCAGTTGAGAACTGGAATTATGAATTAAGATGAATATGTCTTTTTTGCAGGGTACCCTCTGGTGGGCAAACTATAGTTGAAGGGTGTTTCTCCCATCTCTTCTTTACTTTGTAAATTTTCATTTATTGGCCAATAAAGGAAAATTATTTGCTGTTACTAATATATCGGCAAGTAGCTAGGATCGACCGATAATATCAACTGGCCGATATATGAATTGGGCTCTAGTAATTTCCACATGCCAAAAAAATAATGGAGAAACTGGGCTGCCTCTGCCAGGCATTTGTGTCATTATTGCAGTGGCCCCTCCAGCATTCACTGACTTCAGCGGTTTCAAACTTTCAGGCTAGCAAGTTTATGGTGCCAGCGGCAACCAGCATCAGTCTTTTTTTATGGAAATGCACTAAACTGTTTCTGGATTGGGCACCAGAACCAGCAATGCTTTGGTGGAAAAGAGGGAAATGAGACTTACGTTGACCTGTGAGGACAGGACTTCCATAGTCTGTGTGCAATCACAAATCAAAGTTAACTGTTCATCTTGAAACATTACATGCTTATTGAACCACTTACAGTACTGTGCAAAAGCCTTGAGTCAACCCTCATTTCTTTATATTTTGCTTCCAAGGAGTCAAACTTTCTTGTCATTTTTTAAACTGGTCTTGAGCAATAGTTCTCCAGGCTTTCTGAAGGTCTTTCAAAGTTTTTCTTTGGACATTGGCTGCTTTTTCACTCATTTTCAGTCCAGTCCTTGACCATTTTCAGAGGAATGGTTTTCTTTTTGTTTATTTGTTTGTTTTAAGCCACTTAACACTGATCATTCAAGCATAAAAAGGTGCCTAACTGAAGGGATGAACCAGTATTGTGTCTACACATAACAGAAAACTTAGTAAAGAACTTTTTTTAAAACTGTATCTTTAGACACTTTGTTACTGGCAGTCTGTCACAAAATATAGTATATGTCAGCATGGTATGCAGTGTGTCCTTAAAGAAATCAAGGATACTGGACAAATAGAGGACAAAAGAAGTGGCATGTCTAAAAACTACCTACAGCAGATTAACAGGATCTGAAAGTCATGTCCTACAGAAAGAGGAAAGAGGAAAAAATACAGCAAAGCTCTGACACAGGTGCTGCAGAGATACATCTGGTCCTTCAGTGGATCCATCTACTGTTCATGAAAGCCTCATCAGAAATGGTCTCAGTGGAAGGGTGGCTGTTAAGAAGCCATTCTTAAGAAAGACAAACAGAGAGAAAGGGCTGAGGTATACCACATTAGACAAGAACTAGACTGAAAATTAATGGTAATAGGTCTTACGGAGTGATGAATCCAAATTTGAAACTTTTGGTTCAAATCAATATCAATATGTAAGCAGAAGGACAAGAGAAGTACAACAAAGAGTGTCTACAGCCCGTAAAACGTGGTGGAGGCTTTGTCATGGTTTAGGGCTATATTTCAGCCAGTGATGTTGGGGATCTTTAGAAACTCAAAAAGTTGCCTTTCACATTTTGATCCACCATGCAATACCATCTGGAAGGTGTGTGATTGACAGCAGCTTCATTTTTCAGCATGACAATGATCCCAAAACACACTGTCAATGCAGTAAAAGCAAACCTGGATAGAAAAACACACAATGGAACACTATCAGTCATGGATTGGTCTCCCCAGAGCCTGAACCTCAACATTATTGAAGCAGTGTGGGATCATCTGGACAAAGAATGGAACAAAAGACAGCCAACATCCAAAGAAGAGCTTTGAATGTCCTTCAAGAAACCTGGAGAACTATTCCTGAAGACTACTTAAAGAAATTATAAGAAAGCTGTCTAAGAGAGTTCAGGCTGTGCTGAAGAATAAAGGTGGTCAAAATATTTACTTTCAAGCTTCTTAGAATTTTACAAACTCTGTTTTTGCTTTATGTACTGTATTTCCATGTATGCTTGCGCACCCTTCAATAAATTGCTGCACCTATTTTCCTAGCAAAATATAAAGAAATGAGGGATGGCTCAAGTCTTTTGCACAGTAATGTATGTGTTAATATAAGATTTAAAGTGTGAAATAGAAGCTTTACCATGAATAATACATTCAATTTTCACTGAGAAATAGGTGTTAAGTACATAAAGATTTTTCCAGGAAACGTGGTTCTGTACTATATTCCCCATGTTGGTGTCAAAACGCTTAGCTACAGGCATGGTCAAAAATGTGTAATACCATATATCTAATGTACAGCATGCTGATAGTGTGCACATGTACAGTTTTAATCTAGGGTGGCCATCTAAATGACCACAATTCCTTCAATTCAGCTAAGTTTACATGCAGTCCAAATCATGTCATGTTTCCATTGTCAAGGCAACATGTGTGCAGTGTTAACTCCTCTGTGTTTGGACATGTACATTCAACATCACCTTCCTATATGCTTAATTCACCCCCAGTCTTACTGATGTGTGTATATCTGTGTTAATGGTGTTATGTCGAATATCAGTGATTTGTTATGATGGGGCTTGTAAACCAGAGGAGGACAGAATGGGAGGAAGGATGTGGAAGCAGGGTGTTGAGTAAGGGTTTGAGCATGTGCTGAGAAAAATCTGCCTATGTGTGTGTAGCTTGTGACCAGAGTGACAGGCGGATGACTCACCATCAGGACACGACAGGGTCAGGACATCTACCGGGAGATGATGACTTCATTACCTCTTGAAAGATAGATAGAAACATCCCTCCATTTCCTCTTGTGCCACTTGGAGTGTAAACCACTCAGGGGAGCAAACAGAGGAAGAACTATTGAATCATACTAATCATAATACAGCATTTTTTCTTCTTTTTTTTGTTTGGCTTGACCTATGCTGGGGGCTCCACAGGGTGTGCTTTGTTTGCCATAGCCATTGATCTACTCTCATTGTTTCAACAAACTCCCACCCCTTTTAGCAGGGACAGGGAAAAACAAGAGCAATGGATCTGTAATAATAATTCAAAACAGTGCTATAGATTTCTGCTGTAAAGCCAAGCTCACTAGCAGAATTGAGACATATTGATCTTACACCCATGGCGCTTCTTATCGGCAGAAAAGAGCATCAGAATTTATTTTGGGGGGTGAAACAAGCCATGCAGAGCAGTGCCATTATTTCATATTTTTAATTCTCATTTTTCCTTTCCCTCCATTTGCCTCCTTTTCTTTTTGACATTTGCTTCTTTAGGCATAAATTATCCTGACATTTCTATTTGGCCAAATTAAAACCATCTTTTTTTCCTTCCCAACAGAGAAATAATATTACATATTCTGCACATATTGCTGATTGTAATTATAATAAATTAACAGCAATTTCCACAGAATACAGTGGAATACTCTATATTCAGTTCAATTCTATTCAGTTTTATTTATATAGAACCAAATCACAACAACAGTTGCCTCAAGGTGATTTATATTGTGGAGTGCCTTGAGGGGTTTTTTCTACAATAACAGAGAGAAAACCCCAACAACCCCCTATTAGCAAGCACTTGGTGACAGTGGGAAGAAAAAACTTCTTTTTAACAGGAAGAAACCTCTGGCAGAACCAGGTTCAGGGAGGGGCAGCCATCTGCCGTTACCGGTTGGGGGTGAGCGGAGGGAGACAGGGCAAAAGACAAACTGTGGAAGAGAGCCAGAGTTTATTAATAACTAATGATTAAATGCGGTGGTTTATAAACACATAGGGAGTGAAAAGCGCATTTTTGCCATCACCATCTTGGTGATTTGAAAGGGTGGAGCTGATGTAAGCTGCATTACACTATGTAGCCTACATCAGCTTGATAGAAACGATCTAAAATGACAGAAACCAATCTATAGGCTGGACCTTTAAGCTAGTGGTTAAATGGAGTGGAGCACATCCCAACACTTGGTGACAAAAGAAGCTAAAACCCATGTGCTCCTTTAATACTAACTTACCTAACAAGAAACATAGAACAAGGATGTAAAATGTAGCTAATAGTGAATTGTGTAATCCTAGCCTGATAAACACGTGACTAGAACAAAAACTCCAATCAGCCAGCTTGATGTAACAAAACAACACCATGTTGTGCACACCCTGACTTGCTAACACATGTAGTTACACAAGTAGTTCACAAACTAGCCCTGTAGACACAATATCACAAAGCTTTTATAACCATATATTTCATGAAGATGTGCAGCTTTTTTTGTACGTTCACCAATATGATCCATCTTTCCTTGTTGTCGTATGACTGAACCAATGATTGTTACTCAAGCTTCATAAAGCACAGAAACAGAATAAATTGAGGTATTGAGACTGAGACAATAAACAGTGATTACATCGCTCGAGTTCAAGGTGAGTCTCACACAGCTGAAACTATCAAGCATGTAGCTTGGAAATGATTTCAGAGTGAAGGGGCTGTTGTCTCTTGGTGAGTGGCAGACTCATTAAAGTGCTGTCTCTCCTTTGTTTAGTCAAGACTGAAATAGTTTGGGCCCCATTAGCCTGCTGGTTTGACGGGAGATTATTGCTTTTGAGAGTTTTCACTTTGTTCTCTCTTTTATTTGACCTTGAATTGATTTTTACTTACCTAATTCTCCTTTTCGATCTGTGCCTTTCTATTTCAATATTACACTAATTTGTAATTTGATGCAAAAAGCTAAACAAGATTACAGAAGTTAAATAAAAATGCAGACATCAAAATCTACCATTTTGTCTTCACTACCACCTCTCTTTCTTGTTTCAATGCAGTAATCTTGTCTTCTGGGGCTTTGTTACACTGCTGATGCATTCATCCTTCTCACTCCACCCACAGTGGTAGAAGTGAACTTTTGTTTCAGTGCGCCGTTAGTGAGAAAGCCATCTGCGGGGAGGCTGTTCTTCACCAAGGTGGGAGTTCTTCTGATGTGTTTTTGTAAGGCCATGTTGGTGTGAAAATACCACAGTGGCCTCATGTGTCACAGTCTCTGTGCTTTGTATTTTATATGCTAAAATGGCATAGTGTGTTTGAAACAAAGTGCTGTCAAATCACATCTGAAAGCAAACATGTCTACTGCTGTTAGGGGTGGAAAGTCTGCTGTCACACAAGTAATTGTAGAAGTTGGATAAAGTTGGACATTTATATTCAAAGCATAGACTGTATATAAAAGATGGACACAACCAATGCAACATCATCCACTGGTTAGTGGACTGCTATTTTGAAGCCTTGTGTTTATTATATTTACCACTATGATCACATTTGCATTATCTCATTTTAACTCGTTTTTATATTTCTTTTACTTGTTTCATTTATTGTACGGTGTCCTTGGGTGTTTTGAAAGGCGACCTATAAATAAAATGTAGTATTATTATTATTACCACTGCCATCTTGTTTTTTGGAGCCAAAACCGACCATATTTAAGGAAGAGTGTTCAGTTACCGGCTAACATGAGCTGACTTGGTTAGAAAGCTGCATCCACAGTTATGCATTGCTACCTGCTCATTGTTGCTAACATAAAAATAAAATGATACTGGAATTTCCCTCCCTGAAAAAAACAAAAATGAACACAAACTTCTTGGATAGTCTGTTAGTACAACAAGCTTCAAAAGGCACAAACTCCACCGACACAGTCAAAAGGTCCACTTCTGAAATTAGCTGAGGTGATACAGACAGCTAGTCGCACACACTTGCCAATCAAACAGGCTACACAACAAATAACTGCAGAAGTTTTAGCTTTAATATAGAATTGAAATGAGTGAGTTATACAAAAAATCACTTAGTGTTAGTGTTAGGGTCATTACTCAAGAAAAGTCATGTATTACACATTACTCGTTACTCGTTACAGTAATCCAGTATGTTACTTAATTACTCCCCACAGAAAGTAATTAGTTACACAACTCCGTAAATTGACTTGAAACGCATTGTCAGATAATCACTAGTTAACAGTATAAACCTGAGGCAACAGTTCCACACACTAACACAAACCCATATCCTAATGAGGACACACATATGATCTTTCTTTCAGTTTTTACTTAACACAAAGCCGACAACACAAAGCAAAGTTGAAAACCAGCCCAAAGAAATTTTAAAGCGGTTGCCACAGTGATTCTACTTTAGAAACATGCACAGGTGGAAATGGAGGCTACAACACTGAAAGCCTGACTGCTCATCACAGCTTTTGTTACCTGTTCAAGGCTCTGGCTGCTGGGCTGGGGTCAGCATTCACACAGTTTTATCATCACTCTGGGTTCTTGGCTGGCTTTGCGTTAGCATGCTGTCGGTGCAGATGTTTGCAAAGAGCTGAAGTTGAGTTAGGCGCATATGCAGCTGTTTCTGTCCTGGATGCAGTTTGCATTTCATCATAGCACAGATACTCTGATGAAGGCCACAAGGCCGAAACTTTAGCATGTTTGTTGGCATGGCCAAATAAATTGGTGTATTTGAGATTTTTTTTGAAGAAGAAGAAAGAAATCTTTTCAAAGATTTTTTTTTTTTTGAAGTTTTGTGTTTGTGCTACCTATTACCTTTGGGTATTCAATGCTGAAGAAAAAAGCATGTTTTTTGGTTTTTTTTTTTCTTTCAGTCTGTGGTGTGCAGATAAGTGGAGAACCTATAAAACACAAGTAACGACATAATGGTAACTGTAATGTAATTACTGAATTTTGTACAGTAACGCGTTACTTTGGACACACAACACTGCTTACCACACCAGTCAATCAGAGTGGCCACACTGGTCTTCATTTTAAGCTGTTTGAGACTTTTAAGCTTTGCAGAGAGTACGCAAAGAGACAATATTGTATTCTTTTCCCAGATTAAATATAAATGACCTCATTTCCATGTAACGCATGGATAATATCTAATAACCCACAAGAGCCCGTTAACAATTTACCAGCTCCTCTGTGCCACCTTTTATAATCATATACGAGGTCAGAAAGTAACAAGGAGGCTTCTCACTCCTCCCTGTCTCTTTGGATCTCTCTCCCTGCTTGTCACTGCCTGGCTGCATGAGAATGAAATCACGGTGGCCGTATTGGCTTTCTGGAACATTCCTCAGCTCTGAATGGGAAGGTCACCCACAGCGCGGACAAGAGAGATTCAATTTAAAATCTGTGCAGCTCGCCTGTGCAAATGTGTGTGTGTGTGTGAGGGAGATACTGACATGAATCCTTCCCCATGATACACAGAGATATAGCCACCTCACACCCAAAATATCACACCACAGCTATGGTGAATTTCTACTATTACACCAGCAGGGGTGCAAATAATGTTAGTAAAATGCTCAAAGTTCTATTTCAGGCTACAGAAAAGAAATCACAACTTCCTTTTTGCACCATAAACATGGTGCACTTTAACAAACACACACCCTTCCACAAGGCACACAGTGGCGCCATCCAGGGCCGTGGTGGAACAGGTAGTGTCGCCCAAGGGCTGCATGCTCAGTCCGCCGGGGGCCAGTAGGGAGATTGTCCCTCTCGGCCAGGAACCTGCCCACAAAGACAGGAAGTGGAACCCTTCCACCTGATACCGCAGTACTGCAGGGCCCTGGGGGAGAAACATTTCAGCGTGACGCCCGTGATGGATTAACTGGTATTCCCAAAACGTGTTTACCTAGGCACATACAGACGGTAAGCAGCACGCTGCTGTGCATACAATGGAGACAAACAAGGCAGAGTGTAGCAAAGGCAGTACAGCAAATAAAGCCACGCTTCAGGAAAAGAGAAAAAAAAGTGAAACGGCGTGAAGGTATGGAAGGGAGTGGGAGGCTTTGGAGTCATTACTCATTGTTGAGTGTTGTCAAATGATATTAACCCTTTCATCTGTTCAAGCCAAGCAGCCGCGGAGCAGTTCTCACTCCAGTGACAGCCTGGCTTGTTCTCCTTTCTTCTCTCTCTTTTCTTTGATGCAGTTCCAGTCCACCAAACAAACTCGCCCGTGTCCTTTCATCAGACAAGCAGCGTACCATAAAAAATGACTGGCGCGGCCTGAACAGCAGCCGGTAGAACCTGCATTGAGCATCATGGGTCAGAGTCTAACGCAAGGCCCTTTTAGTCACAGGTCAAAACCAACTTCCTCTCCATCCTGTTGGACCAGTTGCTCGGAAATTTTATGAAAACACATGAATGACAAAGAATTTTTTAATATTGTGTAATCTTGCAGCTAAAAGCTTAGATGGTCTTAAACAGGTACACTGATTAAGTATCCCACAAGCAGATTTCACCTTGACACATGAAAGAATATCTGTCAATAAAAGTAATCTAACTGCATTTGACAAACTGATTTAAATCTGCATCTGCCAACCTGACACCGCACCCAAAAAACACCACTGTATTATAATACTGTAGAATATTAAAATAGATTAAATAAAATCAACGCTACAACCAGCCTACATTAGTCACCTCAACACCCCCACTGTCCCTGCTTACCACGCCTCTACCTCATATAAAAGTGACTAACAACAAGGCAGGAACATTATACAACCAATGCACATCAGAGCTGCTGTTCATCAGCTTTCAATCATTTGAAACCTTGTGCTAGCCCACATCAAAATGACTGAGCACTTCCTATGTGTTAATGTCCTTAAACTGAGACCTGTAAGTTTTTCAACCCTTTAAATTTAGAGGCGAGTGTGGCACTTTTGGAAAGAAGTTTGTTTTCCAGGAAAGACCACGTTCTTGGTGCAAACTAAAGCTGTGTCAGGCAGGGGCAGAAAACTCAGAGATCTCAAAGTGCACAACACATAAATAGAACCACTGTAGCCTATAGCGTATACCACTATAAGAAAGCAGGTAAGAACATATGTTTGTGTGATTTGAGTGAACTGCAACTTTCATATCTGAGCCGACAGATCTGTCCCTTTCTTTTTTCCATCTCCGTTTTTCTGTGATCCTTCTACTTCTTCCTCTCCGCCTTCTCCCTCTCCTCCTGTCGTCTCTCCTCTCAGCAGCATGTTGTACAGTCTGGGTCTCTCTCTTGGGGTTGCACACGGTGTGTATGTGCCTGGTATGGCAGACAGGCCTGACCCATTTACTGAACGCTTTTATCCCTAACATCCCCTCCACTCCTCCTTCACTCTGTCTCTGACTCTCTCGCTGTCGACTTGCTGTATATTTGTATGCATCTCTATCACACCACTGTGTTTGGTGGCCATTCGTCTGTCTGTCTCATTTCCCTTCTCTTCCTGCTTTTCCTTCTGGAATGATGGAGAGTAGGTTCTTACCAATTTACATTCAAGACGGTGTTTCAAGGGATATCTTAGACACACACATGTAGTTCACATAGTTTTTTGTTTTTAGGCCTCATGGTAACATAATGCATTGCTTCATAACTAAATGTCCCTAACCTAAACCTGACTTTAACTTGAACCATAAAATGCAAGCATGACCTTGATATTTTTGATCCCTAAAAGCTCTACTACCAAGTGAGGATTAACCAAAAACTCCCACTTTACAAGGTCTGTAACAATAGACTGTACATAAAAGATGGAAATTGTCACTGTGACATCACATTGGTTTCTGAAAGTTTGAAGCCTATAAAAGTTTGAAATAAGATTTTTAGCTGCTGCTGTGCCAGTTATTTTTTATTTTTATTTTTTTTAAGACAGTAAGGACTATTACTGAACAAGAAAGGCGAGTGCTTAGTTAGCAGCTAATGCTAGCAAACTATTTGTTGCTATGCCAAAAACCTCCTTGTGATAGCTTTGGTTACTAGCAGATTACCCCAGTCACTTTTAGTTTGCATTAAAGACCCTGACTTGTCTGCAAACACTCGCCATTTACTCTCTGAGCTGTAGTGAAAAACAAGTGAAAAAGTATGACGCAAACCAGAAACGGTGAACTTTTGCCTTCAAAGTGAAGGTTGCGCCTTACTGCTTGTTTCAAAAGATTGTGTTGCATTTTTCAGTTTCACTACCACTTGGTGAGTAGTTTGCAAGAGTTTGCAGACAAGTCAGAGTCTTCCATGCAGACTACCGCAGCAACCTACTAGCAACCAAAGCAATCGGAAGGAGCTTGTCAGTGCAGCACTGTATACTTCTTTGCAGACAATTTCACACCAGTGATTTCCAGCAACCTCCAGCAATCACTTGCCAACCGGTTGTGGAATATTCTTTTCCCAAGCGACCTGCAGTTCCCAGGGTCAGTGACCAGTCTTTAGGCCTGAATGAATGGAGCTTTCATAGTGAGTGAAAGCAACCTCCAGCAACCACTCACCAACTGGTGAGAGAAGTCACATTTTTCCCTAGCGACTGGTGGTTGCTGACCGGGCTGTAGGCATGTGTAACTGGGGCCTTAGTTAACTATATGGATGTTGCATACAGGCAAAGATATCTGCTAATAAGTGCTTAGCAACTCACAGAATTTCACTCACCAATACTGAAACAGGTGGTCTTGGGTGGTCTCTACCACACAGCAGGCTATATTTTTTTGTCAGATACTTCTATTAAAATTGCTTCAAAAGGCCAGTACAAACAAACGAAAAGTCCAGCTCAGTGACTCGACTCAGTGGAGGTGAAGCCTGTAGAAATATATAAGCTATATGAGTTATGAAAAAAATCCAAATTGAAGTTGTCCCTAAAGACTAAAACCTTATTTTTTGTATCATGCTGTAAATGTGCTTTTTAATACTGTAAAGTTGGGCATTTTAACTGGAAGTCCAAAGAGCCAGCCCAAAGTGACCACTCCAGGAACCCTTTTTGGTACTTTCACTTTGATTTCTTCTGTTCCTTCTTCAGCCTCAGATGCTGCTGCTTGGACTAAATCTCAAATTGTTCCTTACAGAAATACATGTACTACACCCCCCCTCCACACACACACACACACACATTTTCTACAGCAGTAGAAGACAGGCCTAGAAGAGTTAGGATAATAAAGTTGCAAACATCACAGACAGGCAAATGACGTCAGTGTGGACATCAGGGGATGTGTTACACATACTCTCTTGAAGACAAAGTGCTCATGTGGAAGCCAGGCACACATTGAAAATGCTCAAAGACTGTGTGTAGAAAGAGGAAAAGTAAAAAGCACAAATTACTCCAAAGTCTGTGTATGTGATGAATGACAGACTGAACGAGCCCTCGATAGAGGATCGAGACAATGATGAGCAAACTCAGTTAGCCTGGCTGTGTGCACCAGTGTGGGGCGAAGCCTCTGGCCTGTCGCTCACAGCGCAGAGAGACTCATAAATCCTGATTATTTTAGCTAATGAGAACTCGCTCCCATCTCAATAAATCACAAACAGGTAAGTGCACACACAAGGAGCATAGAACACAGCGTGCATTTAAACTGTACAAGGAGTACACACACTCCCCTCATAGCCACAGTTGGTGGCTGTGTTGTTTGCTTACCGACAGGGTGTAATACAGCATCACATCTGAGAAAACATGCTGGTGGCACAGTCTAGACACTGACAGACAACACACACAGACTGCACACCCCAATTAGCTGGCCATTAGCCCAATACACACACACACTCTCTTTTTGTCTTTTTAACTCTGTCTCTAGACTCCTTTGATGCCCCTCTCCCATGTGATCATACCTTTAATATGGAGCTTTCATATTCTGTACAGTGATGTAATTTTATTTTGTGTACTTCATAAAGAATTTAAAAGGAATATTGTGACGAAATATATTTGCTGTTTGCCAGGAGATTAAAGAAAGTTGGCTGCACAAAATAATAAACAACAAAGTAATAAATTGACTTGAAAAAAAGCTGCAAATTCTTTTTTAAAAACCCTATAATCTCTTTTGTCAATGGCCCTAACATGCTGTAAGTGTGGAGTTTCACTAGCTTACAAATTAACATACTGCACATTTTCTTCCTTACAAAAATCCTTAAAGGATATTAAAGGATGTGTATTTGGGGAAATACATTCACTTTCCTGACAAGTGTTACGGAGTTTTCAGACCAAACATGAAGTGAGGTTTTGCCTTGCATTACTCTCACAAGTGTTTTTGGACCCCAGCCCACAAGAGAAAGTGGCGTAGAACCAGTAGCTGAAATCAAGTAACAGCAACATTACTTACAAGGACGTCGTACAGTTTCACTCACATTTTTGCCAAGCTTGTTCCCTTTTTTGTTATGACTTTTATAAAAGCAAAACTGAATCATACAGCTCCAGCTGCCCACAGGTGTCGTCAGGAGAATCTCACCCGGTGAAATATTTTCATCTCTTGCAGATGTGCATTTACCTCTCTCTCTCTCTTCGAATAGCACAAATTTGGGACAATTAAAGCTTAGCTTAGACTTTGTAAGTAATCATGCCACATGAAGACTCCACTTCCTGGTTGGCCTGAACAAACTATTAGAATAACAAGATCAATACAGCAGCAAGCTGGCTCTGTCCATACACTATAAAAGATGGATGTAGCCACCACGACACTGGGAAGTGAAGTCCTGTTGTAAAGCCTTGACATGAGCATTTTTGCCATTGCTATATTCGTGTTTTGAGACCGAACATTAACCAAGGAACGCTCCACATTCATTCACTAATGATTTGTGATTAGCAAGTGTTTAGCCAATTCCTTTCTGACTAATGAGGATCATCACTGAAAAAATGACCTTAATGTCTTAATCAGTATGACCCTACCTATATAGTCATCAGGAAAACGTCCACCAACATCACAGAGAAAGGGAGAAGTCGCCCCATTAAAAAGAATGCAGATTTAAGGCGCTCCACATTTCAGATCTGGAAGCTACATCTTTTATGTACAGTCTATGGCTTTGTCCAAAGGCAACAAAAACTCATACCAACAACTCCAAAAATGTATACTGGGTTTGGGTGATGGGGGGTTATGCAATGACTATTGCTTTGAAAAGTATTATCACTTTTTTTTTCTCCTAGATTTACAGTAAATTGTCAAACTGTCTGCAATAATACTTGTAAAGACAATATCCGTGAGAGCCTACAACATTTAATTCTCCTATGTATTCTAATTGGCTCATTTCTTATGAGTTATAGTGGACAAAACCGTGGGAAGATGGAGGACGTTGCTCCCTTTGGTCAACACTAGGCCTCCTTCAGCCCTGAGCCTGGTAGCTGTTGTTTCAGCTCTGAAACCTCTTCACAACATGAAATCTAATCTCTCTCTTTAATTCCTCCAACCTGTGGCTGGTAAGCTGTGGTTTGGGGAGCGAGGAGAGTCCGGGGATGATTCCATGAGTTAATATCTAACCATAACCACAGCCTCTCCCTCTCTTCCATCTTCGCTTCTTCTTGGCGTTGACCACAATGCTGCTCTCCTACTGTCTGAGCTGTCAGTCATCTGTCTTGCCATCATCTATCCAAACAACACATACACACACATACACACAGAGTTTTCAGCAGCCTCTGTGTTACTATTGATGAAGGCTGTTCTGGGTGTTTGTGGAAATCTATACACCAGCTTTTGGGTCAAGTGGACATTGTTCGTAGATCAGACAACACACACAAGCTTGGAGCTGCACCCAATACATTCACCATGATCTGTTTTTACCCTTCTCTGCACACACACACAGAGGGGTGATAGACACCGGTGTGTAAGCCAAAGCCGGAGGCAGCGTAACAACATCAAAGATTGAGCGAGTTGCGGTGGGAGGAAATTGCTGCTCCACCTCGCTGTGGCGGGATGACATCAGAGGCGTGGGTGGCGGAGGGGTGTCAGGGCCAAGAGGGAAAGGCGTCGGTGAGAGAGGGCAGGACAAAAGGGGGAGGAATCAGGCCGGCCAGAGAAGGTTAGCTCCTATCATTAACAACCCTGACGTCATGGCATAACATGGGAAATGGCCTCAGAGGAGGTTTGGATGGAAGTGGGGAAAGTTTGGGAATAAATTTGCATAGACTTTTGCGGTTTGCCTGAACTTTGGGATTGAGACATGAAGTTGTAGGATGTGACTCAGTGATGTTTAATCTGGCGTTGCTGTTCAAATGCCAGCATGACTCCTGTCAGACAATAAGATTCAGCGACTCAATGAAACTGTTCAATACACTTTCAGAAATTCAACACAACTCTCACAACTCCTGAAAACGATAACAAGCCCTCCTCCCTCAGACTGTAGTGTAGCTAAATAAAAACTCCTGCTAGTGCAGATGACATTTGTAATCTGTCCTCAGCTTCAATTGCGCACCCTTTTATTCACTACCAAATAGCCCTCTACCGCCAGGACAAATATCACATCCATATACTGCAAATGTAATTTACCGACTCATTCGTGTTATTGCATTCTTCCAGTCAATACTCTCCTGATTCAGAGGATTCGGAAAGACAGGGGGGGAAAGAGCGAGCAGGCTGAGGCACTTTTGAAAATGAGCTGCACAATAGATACCTTGTCAGCATTGTATTATGTTCCTAATGATGATGATACATGACTGGTCTAGTGGTGAGGAATAGGCACACATTTATATAAATGGATTGCCTTTGTGGTGTGGCCCTGCAGCTCTGTTGACAAAGTGGATAACTGATAACAGCAGATGGGTCAGACTGCATAGGTATGGATGGTCTGTGGAGCTAATATGCCACCTAGTGGTATAATTTTATTTTTTATTCCTGTACTACCAGGTCTCATCACTTCAGTACTGAACTAATTAGGTACACAGTGGTGGAAAACAGCTTCAGTTTAAATATTTTTCCTAAATACTAAAGTATTTACTCTGCATTTATCTGACAGTAGTAGTTTCAACTTACTTTACAAAACTATTGTGAACCATAATAGTTAAAATAAAACCCAACCCTAACCCTAGATGGATCACCGGTGACCTGGTGAATGTTAAATATAGTGTCTGCTGTTCTCTTCACTGTCAGCATGTGCAGCGTAATCATGCCAAGATCCAAAGCATTCTCTGATGTTTGTAGATATCCGCGTCTGGCAAGCAATTTAATAAGATCTCAAAGTTATTTGGAATAAATGAAATATATATTTCAAATGACAATTTGTCCAGGTCTCACCTCCTTTGCAAATTACGCCCCAGTACAGATTGTTCATCCCAGAATCTGTAAGTAACTCTTGGAACTGTCGATGCCTGAAAGCGTATGCGTTCACAATCAGGAAGAGTTTTGAGCTGTGTGAGAGGTGTGTCATTCAAAAGGCTTTGCTCCATATAAAACTTTAAAGCTAAGCTACAGTTTGCCTTTTGGAAGGATCTACAGATGAAACAAAGATGAAACAAAGAGCCGTTTGGCTTCATTAGCTAAGGACACATCTGTCAACTTTTCAGGAGAACCACCTCATCCCAGCTGTGAAGTTTGTTAGAAAAGTTAAAATCTTGGGCTGCTGTGCTGCATCAGGGACTGGACAGTTTGCACTGATTGGGCTCTGAATTCTGCACCATATGCTTGAAGACAATGTGAAGTTATCAGTCAGAAAGCTGGACTTGAGGGAGCCATCTCTGTCCTAAAAACAACTGTAAATTCACCAAGTAATGAGTCAAGCGGAAAACGAGGGTTCTGAAATGGTTGAGTCAAAAACATTATAAAAGAAAGAAATGACACTCAAATCCTGAATTGAAATAAAAGAATTCTCCAGCAGCAAAGATGGTGGTAGAAGAACTTCCAGAGGGAAAAAAAAAAGGTTTTTTTAAAACTGTCATTTGGGGCAAATTTAGCAAACTTTTAAACCAGTCTATACATGCAATGTCCCAGTGACCACTGAAATTAATGTTTCAAATCAATTGTCCAAATAAGTGCCCTGAGACATTTCAAGATCAGTTATTTCTAGAAAGGCTTTCAAAGCCCAGATTTGAACCCCTGTGAAATGTTATGACAGGTTTATGGAGGATGTACATGCAAGAAAACCTTCAGCTAATTATGCAAAACACCTAAAGCAAGACAGTTTTACAAAGGTGGCAAAACAAGTGTCTAAAATTACATCCATTGATATATTTAAAAAAAAAATTTAAAACTTTATTTTGATAATTAGGCATATTTTGGTGACAGTGATTTTGAATCACTAAAAATTTTTTTTAATCACCAGTAAGATTAGAAACAGAGCTTTTATTTATTTATTCATTCATTATTCAAGATCCAAACCAAATGTGTCATAACTGAAAAAACACCAACAGAGCTGAGCATTAAAACATGAGAGCATTTATTTTTACTGCTTGTGTTTTACATTAATATGCGTCTGTCTATTAGATTCAGTAGAAAAAACAAAAACAAGAAGAGGAACGTAACCATTTATAGCACCAAACTGTTTAAATACTGTGGCTGTAAATGAATGTAAGGGGGAGGAAAAACACCAATCACTTGTCACTTTTAAAAGTACCACAGTCAATTTTAATAAAGCAAAGAACAAAAAGACCCACGACGACGTGTCAAATTGTTACTGTTATAAACACAGCCTACTGCAATGATTAAACAATAAAACCTCAAAGAAATATTAAGTGACTCATGACTTAGTCATCTTGAGTTTCTACAGCCCAAACTAACCCCAAGTGTGTATTTTCAGCGACATTTATTATTATACACATCATACCCATCATAGTATTCCCAGCTTCAATATTCCTCTTTCTTACAGGCATTTAGAAATAATGAAATTTTACAATTTCAAGTTGTCATGGACTGTTGGAATAAAGTGGCTAAGTGCTGTTCAACTTCCCTTGAATTGCTCATGTAATACAGATACACTCGAGAACAGATTCTTATAAAATGATCAAAAGTTTGTACAAAGGTTATAAACTGAAGATCATGTACAGTGCTGTGTGTGTTTGCGTCTCACTTAGTGCTCAGGAATGTAAAGGACTATGTTATAAAACATGGAAATTGTAAGACACTATGAGCAGCATAAGAGTGCACTGTCTTCAAAAGAGGTTATAAATGAAAGTACAACAACCATCTGCCAATACGGCACCCTTTCTCAGTCACCCTCCTCTCCATCTGTCAACCAGGGCGCCTGTAGCAGGCCTCCTTGTAGGAAGTGGCATTGACAACGCTGAACATGTCTCTCCTAACAAAAGACAGGAAATTTTTCAGAGGGCAGAGGGGCTGGCTGATGTGGCGGTCTTGGGAGCGACAGAAGGTGGTGTGAAATGTCACGTCCTCGCCGTTGTACAGCACCCGGATGAACATTTCCCTGTATTTCGCCTTTGGCTTCTCACCTTTTCCACCTCTCTTTTTTACTTGGCCTTGTATCGCTGGGGGACTCTTCCATAGTTCAAAGACGACTCTCGCTGCAAAACGTGGGAACCTGGCTTCCTCCAGACCTAGGGCACTGAGCAACGGGGCCACTGTGACATCATGGGCTGAAGAGAGTGTGAAGACTTCCTCGCCCCCTGAGCGAGGCTGTTGGTCAGCCTCGTTGCTCTTAGCGATTCGCTCCATCTTGGCAGCGGTTTGGTTGAGGTAGGGGTACATGGCCAGGATGGCGTATTTATGGTACAGCCCCACTCTTCTTCGGTCCACCTCGTCGTCCAGTTGCTGCCGACGGATTACGGCAAAGTGTTCCATAGTCAGGCACCCGCCGGCCCCACTATCTCCTATGGGAACACATGGGAATGAAAGGCCGTGGCACAGGTGGCACAGCAGGGAGTCTATAGGGTTTGCAGCTCGTAGCTGCCGGGTGAGAAGACCCAAAGTTCGTGCCATATCCATGTAAGTTCTCTCCAGTTCAGTATCGGCTGTTCTGAGCTGATATTGCCTCCTCTGCTCCTCCTCCAGGTACCTGTTCCTGGCAGGGCAGTCGCAGGCCGAGCCACAGAACAGCGTGCTCCACTGGTGACGCACAGTCAGCTTTGTCCAATCGAAGTCTGGGAGGAAACCGTAGAGGAAGGCCAGCCCACTCTGAAGAGTGCGGCTCTTACCTGTGGTCTCCACCCAAATCTGGCGGGGTGACCAATCAGAAGGAAAGAGATTGTGCTGTTTGTAGGCGTGGTAGAGGAGCTGCCCATTGCGAAGGTGCTGCACCACACCTGGAAAACAACAGAAAAAAGGTTTCACTTCCATTTATATTTATAATGATCAATACTTTACTTGACTGACATGAATTACGTGAGTATAAATCAACATGTAATACTGTCTATAAGAGTTCTGCTTTTCTGCTCTTATTACCTGTCTGTGTGAGTTCTCCCATCTCACAGGCACTGTGGTTGGGCAGACGAGGAACAGAGCCCAGAGGTGACTCCCAGTGGCCGCGACGCCCCAGGCCCATGTGATGGATGAAGGAGTCCAGTAAGGGGTGGGAGGGCTTCCTGAGGGTTAGGAGGAAAGACAAGAGGAGAGAAAGATGCAATCCATGGTCTTGCATTATTTTCACATAACACAGCTACCAAACTTATGACTGCATTTCTGCTGGCGTGGATGTGACTTCCCCACATAATTCAAATACATGACAGCTTGAAAGCTGGCCTTAGTTTTTGAATGGATAGTACTTTTTTATTATTATTGTCTCAAAATAGACAAATAATGATGAATTAGTTTAAATCGTTTTAGGACTGAAATGTCCAATTATAATATTTCAAACAAATCATTATAATTCACAATATTTTGACTCATAAGTGATTAATGATTTCAATGTACAGTACATCTACATAGCAAAACAGAAGCCCTACAAAAGCACTACATAAATACTAGTCCATTTACCACTCAGCTTGTTACTCTCTTGATGAAAAGGTATAAAGTTTCATTAAAACATTTGAATTTTCCAGGTGACCTCAAACTTGTTAAAGTGATTAATGGTTTCAAATACTTATAATTAAAGCTATTTCCAGCTGCTGCCACAAGGGGTCGCCACAGCGGGTAGCTCTGCATGGAACTGAACCAGCAACCTTTTGCTTGCCAAGTAAATGTGTAAACCACTATTTGTGAGGACAAATTAATTAAATTGTGCTCAATCTTGACCATTTTCTGAGTGTTTTCTTATTAAAGCTGTTTTTTTTTTTGTTTTTTGTTTTTTAGTAACCCAGTACATCCCCACATGAAATAACCTTCAGTTTATATCATTAGGCCATGTAACACACCAGGCACAAGCAAAGGTTAATTCGGTAAACTGTTTCTAACTTTTCAACAGAACTTCCTGTTCATATCTCAGCTTTTACCACTGGCCCCTGACAGGCAGCTGCATGACACCTGAGAGTCTAACCTTTTTTGCTAACATTGTTTTACTCAGTTTAAACCTGATAATGTTTTTTGTCCACTCAACTGGATTTTAAATGCAAAGCACATAAAAATGAGTTAGTACAAATGCTAAACCTCTTTTGGTTTCTCCAGCTCCTCTCTTTGAAATTACTGTGACTGTAAGAAATTTGGCCTTTTAACTTACATAATTGATCATTTATAAAATCCTCAACATTAATAAATTAGTAGCAGTAATACAATAACTAAAGAAAGGTCCATCCATCCTCTTCCGCTTATCCAATTCAGGGTTGCGGGTGGGCTGGAGCCTATCCCAGCTGCCATAGGGTGAGAGGCGGGGCACAACCTGGACAGGTCGCCAGTCTGTTGCAGGGCTAACACAGAGAGACAGACAACCACTCACTCTCACACCT
The DNA here is from genome assembly GCA_015108495.1 of Heterochromis multidens. NCBI lineage: Eukaryota > Metazoa > Chordata > Actinopteri > Cichliformes > Cichlidae > Heterochromis > Heterochromis multidens. The sequence continues at coordinate 29,223 of VUQS01073867.1, forward strand.
CTCACACGCAATTTAGAATGACCAGTTAACCCAACCCCACTAACTGCATGTCTTTGGACTGTGGGAGGAAGCCGGAGTACCCGGAGAGAACCCACACAGACACGGGGAGAACATGCAAACTCCACACAGAAAGGCCCCGGCCAGATGGTGCAGTCGAACCCAGGACCTTCTTGCCGTGAGATGTGTTATCGTGCTGCCCTGCTAGTATTATGCTAGTATTACACTGCAAACAAAAATGCACAACATGCTCTCATCCTCAAATCTGAGGATGTTTTTGTATTACGCAGCACGCAATTTAATAACATCAGGGTGGGGTATGAAAAATTGTGACTTATCTGCCACCTTAAAAATCTTTATAAATATGATAAGATCACCTGGTAATGAAAATAATCAACCGTGGCAGCCCCTTAACCCAGCGACTGCATGTGATGCCACTCCTTACATCCACCACCAGGTGTCTCTCCAGCATAACACTGCTCTGCAGCAGCAGTACTGTTCAATATGTGTGGGAGGCAATACGGGAAATGGAGATATAAAAAGATGAAAGAATTTGTTGCCTTAAGAGAAATGCACACACATACACACATGAGCCCTAACATACACTCACTCACACACACACCAGCACGCGGGGATGAGGGCAGTGAGAGGAGCAGTCAGAGTTGTAGTAGATTAGAGATGATTGAAGATTACAGTTTAATATAACGAATCTGTGAGAGCTGCAGTTCAGCTCACAGAGATTAAAACGGGTCATGCGCACATACACACAGTTTCCATAGTGATTACATACTGGTTCGGGAATGAGCCGTTAAAGAA
>VUQS01073867.1:39933-51450 GCA_015108495.1 Heterochromis multidens
CCCCCCCCCCCCACCTCCCAGCTACACACACACACAAAGTCTGCCTGGACAAACCAAACCTTTGGAGGCCAGCTCAGTCACAGTTGCCTCCACAATGGGGCTTTTGTTACTAACTGCCCAAAACTGTCCAGTGCATACACAGAAACGGCAAACAGAGCACACTGTAGATTACATACACACACACACACACACACACACACGACATAACACATTCATGCGGACATGCTAAATGTGGCTTGATTAATAAAGCATTTTAGACTTTACATGCGTTCCAAATTTCCTTCCACCTCCATTAGACCTGAGAAGAGGGCTGTCTGAGTTCTCCATGTTTTCACAAACATGCATATATCCTGACTCAAACTCAGAGCTAAACAGTCTGCCCAGTTCATTCCTCCACCTCTGAGTATGTGTGAGGCCATCATTATACACACACAGCTGGATTTTTACCTCGAGGCGAACAGGGGGCTCTGCCTCAAAAATGCACACAAACACATCTGTGTCAACTACAGCACCACAGTGATTATGGAAGTATAAAGATACTCAGAGAATGTGGCTTGGCCTGAAATTAAGAAGGTGGGTGCCCACCTAATAGTACTTATAGTACCTGACTTGAGAGAAGACTGTACTGTCAGCAGTGTTGTAACCAAAACCCAGTGGAAAAGATGAAGCAAATACTGACTTATAGTACAGACATGATGAGCAGCTGCAGGCAGTCAGGCCTTGTTGCATCCTCACCTTATGTCTGGTGGACACAAATGGAGCAACACTTATAACAGAAATCTAATCAAGAATGAAATCATTTACAACTAGATGAGGCAGTGCTATGTGGCTTTTCAAACAATCCACACAGACAAAACGCATATCTGAGCACAGATTAACATCCTCACAGATCACATTTAATTAATCACTAATGTGCAGTATTACAGCAAAAGCTTGGGATGCATTAGTAAGCTCCTGATTGTCCCCGACACGGATCCGAGTCCTTTAATACACAGTATCTGGTCAGATTTATTTTGTTATTAGAGTGGCACAGCAGCGCTTTGGTTAGCATTATTATATAAATGTTAGTTTTCTCCAGATGTCTGTTTCCACTAACAGAAAAAAATGAAAATGCTAAATCACCAGTACATGCAAATGTGAGTGTTAGGTTCCTGTTGCACCTACAGTCTGGTTTAGCTGGCCTTGGGGATGTACGACTTGACCTTTAGGGGAAACTACACTAAAGGTTAAAAATGATCAAAGTCATCAGGATACATCATCTGATCTCTTGCACCTCTGTCAGGTAAGTCCTAGAAAGAGTTCAAGGCTATAGTGCAAAAACTCCACTCTGAGGAGCATGTCTATGCCTATAGACATCTATACATCTGCATAAAATGTCTATATGATCAACCTAATCAGATCATGTCACTAGCATGCCATGCACAGTTGCCATGTTCTGGAACCACACTAACAGGTAACTCTTTCGCTGGATGATTTTTTATGACCGTCACAGTTCCATCACCACTACACACACTCCACTAAATGAATCAGTATGGCTACAGGATTTAGCTGAAAAATTCAGCACTATGCATGCATAAGATTCTGAATAACCGTATTTATAATTTATGCTAAAATCACACGTACACCAGCACAAATCACTGCGGCTGGACTGCTTTGGCTTCACAGGACAAATAAACTGCACCACCTGCGGCAGTTTCAGTCTGCTTGCTTGACTAAGTGTGTTAACTCCAGGCCAAACAAACCACACTACATAGGAAAACGCCCCACAGGTTATAAACCATATCAAACACACAGGCACCGTAAGTGCGGTAGTCTGTCAGTGTGTTACTCCTGTGACAGATCGGCACAATTCCAGAAGCCTGCATTTTGCCAAATGCATGCTGGGATGCATTTCAGCTCATACAATCTGGCATAAAATAAGCACTAAGGAAAGCTGATGGATAGAGTGAAGGAATATTCTCATTATATCTTCCAGCTAATATGTCTGAACAGTGCAGACAGTTAGTCTACAATAGACCACTTAAATAATTAGTGAAGCCATTTAATTTAGTATGCTTGACAATTGAATAGCTTTGCATTAAAAATGTAGGCAGCACTTAATGTATATCTATACGATACTATATCTATTCTAATTTGTATTGTGCCCTGCAGTATTTTGAGCTGTTTTGTTGAGGATGAGTAATAGCGTAGAAATGTTAGCAGGAAAGACTGAACATCTTCTCTAAAGTCAAATTTTCAACACCCGTCTAAATGTTGTTTGTCATGCATTTGCAGCAAGCTGGCTGTGTCACTCTCAAAAATAATCTTATCAAAATACATCAGCCTGTTTTACTGCAAGCTACTAAACAGCCCCACACCAAACATTTACAAAAAACACATCTGTATGTAGAGAAGCAGGGATTTTCTATCCATCCAATCTAATGGAATTGTTTTTTAGGGTCAACACCTCTATTTGGTGAGCTCTTACTATCTGGGAAGGCTTGAAAATAGGTTAGTCTCAGTTGGACCTATAGGAGTATGATGTCTACTCTGTCCAGTCTACCAGCACTGGGTGTTTTGGCTCTACAAAGGGCCACAAAGACAGTCTAGCTGCATGTAGGCAATCCATAGACAAAATGTCTTTTTTCCTGATCTATAGAGCTGATGTAGGAGGTCAGTTAATGAAACTATGTGAGACTAGAACTTCAGTTTTAAATGGCAAGGCCAAGTACCCTTGGTTCTATGATCAGAGACCTCAGAATTAAAAACTCTGCAGCACTAACACATTTTTTGAAGTTCTATATAAACTTTTTTTGTGTTTGTACACCGGGATGGAGTGTTTGGGGGCTGCACTGTTGACAGAAAGTGACATTTTCTGTAGCAATTTTTTTGCATATCTTGCGATAAAGAGCCAGTGTCTATATCAAAGAAAAAACTAAAGGAACAAGTCTATTGACACATACAATTTTGTACCTTGTGGTCATGTGATACACTAAATACCCAGATTTGTTGATGATTTTTGTGTAACTGTTTCCTTTCCAATATATGCTGAAAGCCTATAACTAACTAACTATAATGCACATAAAGGTGTACAAGCTGTTATAAAGAGGAAAACTATTCATAGAGACCAAAATGTTTTGTATACCTGGCTGTAAAGATGCTTTTTAATGCTGCAAAGGAACTGCAGTTTTTGGCACTTCTGCACTGGCTTAATTTTTCAGCCCTGGAGGCCATCACTTGTTATAAACAAGTAACGGAGCTTCTGAACACCAACTCTGCCTAGAATTAGTGAACAACAACAAAGTCTGGAATGTGTGGATCCAGGGATGCCTGCCCTGTAAGATATCATCAAGTTGTTAATGCCAATGATATGGTCCCAAGCTTTAGCTCCGTCTGTGTTCAGTCATAGTGTAAAGTATATGTGATATCACAGAGATGGTATCGCCACATGCACGCTTCATTCATCAAATGTCTGCAAAAATAGTGATAGAGATAAACTGTCTTTTTTACATGTCACTTCTGCTTAAATGATACTGTTGCTAACAGCTGTCTTTAGTGTCTACTATAATAAAAGTGCCGGCTTTGCAGATGCTGCCATTAGTAATGTATCATTACTGACTACATGGCTGATTCTGCCTTTTATGTCTGAGGCCATGTTTTGTTGCATTTCTATTATGATGTCCATCAGAACAAAGACATGTTTTGTTTTTTTCCAAGAATTTGACTGGTTTTATTTTACTTGTTTCCACAGCTTTTCTGCCACCAGAATGTGAATGCAACTGCAGTCACAACTGTGACATCCACTCCAAATGGGCCTATTCACTGTCTTCCTTCTCAGGCCACATTTGAGGGAATGATGATCAGCAGCTTATCGTAGTCAAAGGGCAAAGTTTTTACATGGTGCAAGAAAAACAGAAGACCACAAACAGAGCCTTGAGCTACACCATATTTAACCTTAAAGAAATAAGATGTAGGCTAGTACTGCCATAGGAAACGCATATAGTATAGGGAGCCAGACCAGAGATTTTCCAGCTGGTTTCCAGCTAAGAGGATACAGAGATTGATGGTGTTGAAAACCACACCAAGACTCAGCAACAGAAATGCAATGATAGAGTTATAGTTCACTGTAAGCAGCTTCAGTAAGTTTTGTTTCAGTGGCTCTGGAAATAGACTGAAATGAAAGGATTCCTGTTGCATATGTGGGCTGAAAATGACTGGAAAACAGTTATTTGGAGAATACATATAAAAAGAAAAGGATAGAGACTGGGCTATAATTAGAGATACTGGATGAAGGTGTGATTTTTTATAAGTGGAACTTTAATGATGACAGAAATTAAAGAACACAATCAGCTGTTATATTACATACAGGTAATACTCAGAAAGCCAATTGAGGTGTCGAGTACCATCTCTTCCACAGGACTTCAATTTTTTGTAGCACTGCATGTGTTGGTTGCTCAAAGACATATCCAGATTTTGCTCATGCACCATCTCTGTTGCTGCTAATGACTGCAGGGAAGGAATGTGAGAAATGTGGAGAGAGAAATTTGTCAAGTGCTTGGAGCTCTGCCTATTAAACACTTAAGGACACTCATTGGTAGATTATCATTTCCAAAGTAAGAAAGTTAAGTGATGCCCCTTCCTGTTAAAACACTGGAAAGAAGCTTTAAGTCTTTTTTGATCTGTCCAAACAGCACTTTGTTTGAAGGGTATACGTATGGGACTTTCTTTTATCATTGTGTAAACCTCACAGACAACCTACCTTTCTTCTCCTTTTATATCCTCCCATGGCAGTCCTCTCTCATAGAATCTACTGACTCTTAGAAGCACTTAACCCTCATGAAGCTCTGCATCACCTTACCTTTCACTACTGCTGCTTACATCTCACAATAGATTACTCTCAGTTCTCTCTGGAGTGCCCCAGAACACTGTCATCACTGTCCTCTGGGAGTTCCCTGTGTGTCAGTCAGCATGGCGATCACTCCCCCCTACCTTTGCCTGCTGTGCTCTAAGCCATGTATTGGTTTTAATTTGAGGTAGCCTGGAGCCAGAGAGACTCATTTACTCTCCCATCAATAATACTCAGTCACTCTGTCTCTCATCGTAATGGTCAACAAACAACAATGAACATAAGGATGGGCTTTTTCTTAAAAGCAGGCTGGGGGTAAGACAAGAGCAGCAATGGAGCAGTTGAACAGGCTACCGAGCAATAGCAGAAAAGTGGAACAAAAACAGAAGCTGACCATCTATTAAACATGAGGAGAAAATCCCTCATGCTTTCCTACCATGCTTTTCCTGGATAATGGCTCAATTCTTTTTCTATTTGTGATGAATAAATGATGACAGCAGCTTTTCTCCAACTGTAGTACTGATCAAAAAAGGTTTGTGAGGGCAGTTTTAAACATAAACAGTGCTCTTGGGAGGATTACTACTTGTGAGCTTAACTACAGGTCTTTTTGCCCTCAGACTGTGTGTTTTGCCATGCTCCTCCCACCTATAACACTGCTGTGGTTTCTGCTTTGTCTATCTTTGTTTGGGTGGCTGTCTTTCCTCTCGTCTCCATGGCATGCTTTGTTCTTTCCCAGTCATCTGTCACATCTGCACAAGCATTGTAGCACTGTGTAGTTTACAAATTGAACAGTTCATTTGACTGTTATGAGACTGTGCCCTTTGAGCCATGGATATATAGTAATGAAGTGGAAATGAGGAAAAAGAGAGCCATTGTGGAGAAGGCAGATGAAGAGGAAAAGGAGAAAGACATGAGAAAGAAATGATGAAAATATACATCTACAAATATTAAATCTTTAAATTAAAAGTAACTTATAAGGCGTACTATGCATGTGGTCTCTAGCTACATACATAAAACACGATTAGATGGAACTCAGATGTCCATCTTGGCCACTGTTTTCAAGATGGCAGAGGAACATGGTGGCTTCCACAAACCGGTGCCCACTCCTATGTATTTTTATTGGATTCATTTTAAGTTCATGGGAATGCATCACTTTGTTGGAAGATGTAATTACACACTAATCAAATTTTTTTTTTTTATCCTTATTTATTTTTTTTTTTTTGTTTGTTTTCTACTGCTTCATTGTGGGAAAACAAAAAGGAATGTCCATTATAAAAAGTGTCATTCAGCACATCATATTGATGTGAGACAAGAGCTAAATATCAGCTACTGACAACACTAAATGTCATTTCATTTGCTAACACACAGTCAACAAAGCTGATATATTATTGCATCCCCACTCTAAAACACAATGTAAATTCTTAGACACTCTTGGACTTATAGAGGGGTGTCTAGCACTGGGCTTTTTACAAAGTAGAAAATTACAGTGCAGGAGACAAGAGTGAGACCGATAGCAACGCATTAATATTAACTTATACAGCAGCTTCCTCCAACACACATCATTATGTGGGAGAGGGGGAGGGAGGCAAAGATGGCTGGGAAAAACAGATTGTATTTAGGGTCCCAAAGTGCAAACACTAGATAAGCAAGAGTCAGAGCCTGCTTGCTCTTGCCTACTTTCTCCACAGATTAATCTCCAACTTTGTGTGGCATTCAAGGCAACATAAGAGAGATAAAGGAGAAGTAAAAAATCTCAGCCCCCCATCTTACATTTGAGTTTTTATCAGAGGACAGTATGTTAAAACAGCTGATGAAGGACAGCTCAGGAGATTTTAAAGTCCAAAATACCAGCTGTGTGAATTGCAGCATAATCCTACGAGTGTGATTTATGGCAGTCTAATCCTATACGCTTGTCCAGACACAAGCTTGCGATCACTATTAACACTTGTGCTGCTTCGGGGTTTTCAGGAAGCCAGCACAAAACAGCTTTGCCATTTGTTTAGCACACCCCATCTGCTTCATCAACCAGCAATTTTCCTTTCTTACCAGCAAGGCTTGCAAATCACATCCAGAGCGAGGAAGCTTGTCTCCTTTTACAGAGCAGTGGTTTCCTTGCATTCACCATGGCCAGCGGGGATATGTTATCTAGACAATACCTGAAGGGGATGCTGAACAATGACTTGATTGAGAAAAGACACAACTGAGTACATCTAGGCATTCCACAGCAGATGTGAGGGGGACAGAGCATTGACAGAGGGCCACTATTGGTGCTGGATATTAATAGAAAGCCAGTGGGGGATTCAGCTTTGTTTAGATACAAATGGGGTCTCCTGAATAGGACAGCAATGACAGGATATGTATATATGAAGACAAAACCACATGCAAACAGAACAACAAATAACAGAAGTAACTCAAGAGAGAAAATAGTAGGGGTGTAACAATTCTCTAAAACAACAGTGTAGGTAATACCTCAGTTTTTCTTCAGAGGGGATCCATAACAAAAAAAGGATAAATACATTAAAAATTGGTCCCCCTCCAAACAAACAAACAAACAAATAAAATCATTCACTTCACTCATTACCTGAATGACCTTTAAACATTATAGCTTTCAACAGATTCACATGCTTTAATCAACATTAAGAAGAAGATGGATGGATATTTAAAGCAACTGGACTAAGAACATTTAAAAAAAACAAAAAAAAACAAACAGTGAACTTACAGAACTGGAGGCTCAAGCTGAGGATGGCTAGCGCAGCTCCGCCCACCACCACCAGGAGGAGGAAGCGGTTTCGAGCCAGCATCTTGTCATGTGATCATGTGATTGGTCTGCACCCTGTCCGTCAGCCATCCAGACTACAGCCAATCTCCTGCAGTCTGGACACAGAGCCAGGGAACAATTTCAAGAAATTTGATGGTTTTCTGGTTGCTGCTGCTTTATTAAAAAAAATAATAATAAAATCTTCACATTGTTTTTTTTTTTTTAAACTGAATTATAAGTAAAAAAGCTATTTTTAATTGAAACTGCATCAGCATTGGCTGCTGAAAGTGTTAAAAATAAGGCCAAACTACATTAATTATAACTACAGAAAGAATACATTTATTTCACTCATCCCACACAGTGTCTTTATCTTTACCGGACATCTTTCCCCAACCTCTTAAAGTTTACAAAGATGTTCCACTTCAGAAACTTACAAGCATGCATAGATGTGATCTGTCAGATCAGTCCTGTTGCTGCTAGCCTTTGATGTACACATCCAATCAGCATTACAGATTTCTTTCCTGCTCCAATCATTTGAAGCAATTAGCTAACAATAAGTGGTTTAAAGCTATAGCTTTTCTGCTTGTGCTTCACAATGTTTCAAATGTTTCTAATATACCAGCAGATAAAGGTTTGCCATCCTTCATGTCATGAAGTTCACAGGTAGAATACATTTGATCCTGTGTGATCCAAACAAACAAAATGAATGGAGCACAACTCACTAAAACACAGCTGAGCCATTCTGACACAAGCTCCAGAGACTTTCAGGAGAATCAATCTGAGTGTGTTCTCACTGCTGAAAATACTCCATGTGGTTCAGACGAGGGTGCAGGAGCTGAAAACACCACGTCCACTCGCTTGTTGTGAATTCACACCAGACAACCACATTTGTCTGTCACATAAACTTTGTACTAGGAAGCTGGCAAGTAAAAAAAAACATTTAATATCAGATCTTACTGGGTACAGCTCCATTTGGTCATGTGGAGAAATGTTCAAGGCTGCAGTACTCCTGTGAAAACAGCTATACTTTTCTAAACTGCTGTTTCGGGGAAAAACATGATGTTGCACAAGTAAAGCAGTTTGGTGAAAATACAGATATTTTCACCAAATTCTTTAAGATGGTGGGTGGGACAGCAACACTACGTAAATATAGACTGAACTTGTTTACTGAGCAGCACTGTAGAAAACAAAATGGAAACAATGACTTAATATGGTCGTAACAATATGAACAGGCATAATATTTAGCATCCAAACCATCCCTTTCACTATTGCTGCTATCCTTCTGTCACAAATCACCCCTGACACTCATCTCCACCCACTCCAGCCTGCCTGCACTCTCTTCTTCACCTCTCTTGTACACTAACCATTGCTTTGGATGGTTGACCCCAGGTATTTAAACTTATCTACTTTCACTACCTCTGCTTCTTGCAGAGGTAGTGAAAGTACTTTCTCCCTCTCATTCACACACGTGTATTCTGTTTTGCCTGTACAGACGTTCATTCCTCTTCTCTCCAGAGCATACCTCCACCTCTCCAGGCACTCTTCTGCCTGCTCCCTACTCTCACTACAGATCACAGTGTAATCCGCAAGCATCATAATCCACAGAGACTTTTTCCTGACCTCATTTGTCAGTATGTCCATTACCACTGTAAACAATAAGGGGCTCATGCCACGTTCCAGATTAAGTCGGAATTTCCAAGTTCCCAGTCAGAATTTAAATCTGGAACGCCCCCTCAACTCGGATTTCCCACTCGGAAAGCCAGAGCAGCCTCACCAACCCCAATCCAAGATGGCGCCAGTGAATGTAAACAGCAGTAAAACTGTAAAACTTTTAATCTGTCCTGCCACTGTTGTGTATTTGTGACTCACTAAATAAGCCATATCCAGAGCACTGATGAGGTTTTATCCATGAATGTGCTGCAACTGTGTTTTTAAGTGCAAAAAAACATAAGTATTGTGCTGTATTGCTAGTGATACATGAACGAATCTACCTGGCTAGAAACCAAAATAAATCCTGTTTATTCTCGCTTTTCTGACTCTACTACTTGAACGCGCCAACTCTCCCGAGTTCCAACATCCAAATTTTGAGATAACTGGAACGCAGCATCAGAGCCGATCCCTGATGTAACCCCACTCCCCCCTTCAACCCCCGTCACTCCTACCACACACCTCACACTGTCTTGCTGTCCTCATACATGTCCTGCACCACCCTCATACACTTCTCTGCCACTCCTGACTTCCTCATGCAGTACCACAGTTCCTCCCTTAGCACCAATCAAACAGATCTGCTTAAAAAGTCCACTACTCTCTCTCCTTGACATCTCCATACCTCCACAGGTATGTCCAAAGAACCACCTTTCCACTCTTCATCCTCTTCAAAGATGCCCTCACTTCATTCTTACTAATCTTCTGCACTTTCTGATTCACTAACGTTCCTCCATCTGTCCTTGTCCTTCTCATTTTCTTCATTCATCAGCTCCTCAAAGTATTCCTTCCACCTTCGCAGCACACTGGGGCTGCAGTAAATGTAGCCCTGCACAATAAACCCTACTATTAGGTCACAGGCAAGTTTAGACCCTTTTTTGGGGTCCTCAAGCACCCCCAAATTTCATCATAGCACCCCTAAAAATAACTACAGAAACAGCAGTAATAACAATGTATTTTAGTATTATTTTCTGACATCGTCTTCTAATGTCATAATTTGCCAACTCTTCCACTGGAGACAGGATAGAATGAAAACAGATTTAACTGTCCAGTGTTCTTGATGTCATGATGCTTCAACAGTGTGACTTGTCATTAATAAATAAGACTTTGGTTGCTGTGACAGAAAGAAGACGAAGAGGTCATTTCATGACACAAATCAGTGGTGCACATTTAAAACACACTTTACCTGAAACATAGCAAAAGTGCAAACTGTTCTGATAATGTGGGGACATGGCTGTGACTGACTGTATATTTGCTCTCTAAACAGCGTAAAAAACATTAGCTAATGTAAAAGATTAATAGCTTAATTTTAACTTTCAGAGTCATTAGTCCTCTGGCTTATCACTAGTTGCCAACCAAGGAGCTAGTGTACTTTATTATTTTAGTGTGTTAAAAATCTCTATTTCTATTCTGGTCAAGTTGGGCTTCATTATTTGTTTACAGTAAAGCTCCAGATCCTGGTGACTTCAAGTCTGTCAATGTCCAGCAGCAGCCTGTATTCAGTTTGGATATTGCTATAAATTGATACGGATAAGTTTACACTTTTTATTGGGTTGTAAATTCTGTTTCACTGTTACATTTAACTTTTGGGTGACAGCAAAAGACTCAGAGAGGAGGACAGAGAGGGAGAGAGCAAAAAGAAACAGGCATGTGATTATAAAGCCAATGTAGCTTCTGTTCTGCCCACATACATTCATTCTGAATTATTCTTAGACACTGCAATAGGTCATTCACCTAATTAGGTTACTTTTGTAAGACTGTAATGTGCACCCATTTGAATTAATGTTTGAAAATGTGAAAATGGCTGACTACATTTGCAAACAGCATATTCCATTAATATTAATTACAAGGCACTGTACGCATGGCATTATAATTAGGGGCTGAGCCCCCTAAAGGTTTGATCCTAGAATCACCCCTGTTTTTGCCACAGCTCAGTCCACGTTTAAAGGGATCAGATCACATCTAAAGGATTTGATTTAAATCCCACTTGTAACTGAACCTTGCCGCATGGTCTGCTTCATCATATTACTGAAGATAAAGACGCTCTAACTTTGGTTTCACTGCAACTTTAAGTCAACGCTAATGGCAGAACAGCCTAATTTGCCTTTCATACCATCTTATATGATATGCAACAATGGACACTGATTCAGAGAACCAAGATGTAAGATATTTTTGCTGCTGAACCAACACTGGAAGCAAGATTACAAGATTATCTGTTCTGAAAGAAATG